>BMAO01012318.1:0-17925 GCA_019973975.1 Trichonephila clavata
ATATATATACATAGGTTTATTTAATTATAGAAAAAATATCTCTTTATATAACTTACTTTTGAATATTCTAAAGGAATAAGGAATGAGTATTTTTAAATTTTAATTCTTTTAATAATTATAAAAAGTCATTAACCACAGTAATATTTCTTATTCTTAGGACTATAGCAAACTTTCAAAATATATTCCATATAACGTTTTTGGCATGCAAGCAAATTAATAATTAGGATCAGCTCCTTTTTTTGTCATTTATGTCTAAGTGTATTAATTAATATATGGGTGATTAATATAGAGACATTTTTACGGAAAACGTTAATAGAAATTTATATCAGTTTCATCAAGCATCTAGGGTAATTAAAAGACCATAGTCGTGAAGTTCAAAATAATTTTTTTTCAGTCGATATTTGATTTGTATGCAAGGTGATTCTGGTGATTATTTTTCTTTTCTAATGCACACATAAAATTTTTACCTGAAGCGTTTTTAGCTTGTAAATGAATATAAAAATATATTTCCAGATATTAATCACAGCATTTACTGAAAGACAAAATAACCAAAATGTTAAATCTGATACGTTGAGAAACGACATTACTTGAGGTTAAAGTTTCGTTATATATTTTAAAACCAGTTGACTAAGAATACTCTTTAAAGTCAAACTACAATGTTACACAAGGGCTTTAAACGAAAGACCTCGTAATTTCAAATCACGGCGAAGTTACAAAGAGGACATCAGAAAAGATATTTCCCCTCTCCGAAATACCGCATCACGTTAACAGGGTATATTGAGCTTTGTCAGATTCAATATGCTTCAGCTCTCTAGAAGACCGATCTTAATTGGCAATAGGGCTCGAAATTTTTACACGCATGACATGAGTTCATCACCATAACCAATATACTTCCGCGGCTGCTATTTGAAACAAGAATATAGAAATAAATAGTACTATAATTAAATAAAGTATTAATAATAAAATAATGATAACAATATAATAATAGTAAAGTAATAATAAATACGAGTAAAGTAGGCAAACAAAATACACTCATGTCCACAATTTAAGGGTAATTCAGTCACACGGAAATCGATCTCTAAAAAAAGTATAACAGCAGTAAAATATCTACACAAATCATCAAGAATCATATGCAAATTACAGGAATCCACCAGATAACATCGGTAGCATATCGCAATGACGAGAGTGTACGAGGGGGATATATAAGTAATATACAGCAAAGAGAAGTAAAATTGTTCGCAAGCGATTTATAAGACTTTCAGCTCAATAACCACATATTTATTATACAATGCGGATGATTTTTTTACGTAATAGATTTAACGGCTATCTGGAATGTGAGTGTACCCAGATGAAAGTATCCGAGGAACTTGGAATCGTCCATAGTCTCATCAACCGGCTTTCGCAATGATTCCAAGGTGATAAAAGATTTTGAAAGAGGTTGCATAACTTTTGGGATTGAAAGTGGCAGCTTAGGCGAATCGGAGAATCTCTCGTTGTATGGGTCGAAGCGATCCGGCCATTAGAAGATGCTGGCAAGAATGGGTGGACAATGGCTGATTTCAGCATCATGATGGTAGCAGTCGAACTAGGATCACGCAGATCAGGAGAACAGATTGATTATCAGATCCATCAATGCGACCACATACGAGTGTACAACATTACTATTCAAAGTCAGCTGATAGAGAGAAATTTCGTTCGTACGACCGCTACGCCACTTGCAAACCCCGCCTGCACCTTGTCGAGCCAGATTACAGTAGTGCTTGGCTCTATGAGGTTGGAGTCCTGCTGTCTGGGGACGTATAGTGTTTAACGACGAATCCCTTTTTCAACTGTGTCCTGACGATCATCAAAGACGTGTCTGGAGGCTCCCGGAGCATCGTGCCGAACTGCTTTCACTATTGCACGCCCCACAAGCCCTCAACCAAGAATTATGGGGTGTAAGATGACATTATATTTCAAATCCAAACATATTTGGTCGTCATTAGAGACACACTTAAAGCACAGCGGTACATCGACGAGATTCTGAGAACTGTTTTGCTACAGTTCCATTTGCAATACAATGGTCTTATTTTTCACAATGCCAGACCACATACAGCACGTGTTGTTATGAACTGTCTTACAGTTTGTCAAACTCTTCCTTGGCCAACCAAATGGACAGATCTCTCTCCCATCGAGCATGTCTGGGGTATGTTAGGAAGGTGACTTCATCTACCAGAGAATGGTGATGACTTGTCTCGACATTTAAAGCAAATTTGGAAAGAAATGCCACAGGAGACCATCAGGGTGCTTTATCATTCTATACCACATCGTGTGACAGCTTGCATCCAGGCTAGAGGTGGGTCAACAACCTTATTGAGATTGTTACTTTGTAACTATATAACTTTGTAACTATAACTATGTAACTTTATAACTATATCTGAAATAATCATTCAGTTTTCTGAAAATTTAATCATTTTCTATTTTGTACACAAATATATCTAGTTATAAAGTTTTGTCTCTATCAACCTCAAGTTCTTGGCGGGTCATTTTTTGTTGTTGTTGCTATAGATCAGTGCTTTTTAAACTTTCACTATTGGCGACCCAATTTTCAATCATAATTTTTATCGCACCCCCTTATACATTAATAACGTATTGAATGCAATAATAATGAACTTGGCGCTAAAGCTATAATACGAACTTATTTTTAAACCATACAAAATGAGCAAGATAAGTATTAAATTTTGTATATGTTACTTTTAAATAACATATATTTCGATCAAATTACTTTTAAGTAATAGGATAATTATTATGTTATTTTTTTTTACTTTCGCTGATTTTTAAATTGGAGCAGATTGCAAAATGATATTTAATTAAAGATATATTTCCTCTATCACTCATTTCCAAAAGTAGAAATGTCCATTAAAAAAATAGTCTATGGTCTATGTTTCTCTCTATCATATCCATCACACCTAGAACATCTACGTGAGTATGGGCATTATCGGACGTCTGCGCAAAACATGTAAAAATGCTGTACCTCGTAGAATTCCAGTTAGTCTTGGTCGAGTCGATACTTCTATAGCTACCGAATCTACCTAGAATGTATATTTTATAATTTGCGCTTTATTTGTAATTCACGGGATTAAGTATTTACGGCAGTAGATTAACAAAACATGGATAAATTTTAAAGTCATAAGCGAACACTCGACGATAATAATTCATCAACAAATGCACAGACGAGCACAGTTCTAAAAATTAAATCCAGTCAGCATTCTCAAGAATATTTAAATTTTCAATTTACCACTACTAAAGTAAATGGAGAAGAAAAGCCCTTGTGTGTGTTATTTGTTTAAAAATATATTGTTAGCAGTCAGTATGAAACCTAATATACTTAAAAGACCTTTGGAAACACTTCATGGTGAGTACATTACCAAGCCTCGAGAGTTCTTTGAATTAAAATCATATGAAAAACAAAAAGTATTTTTTTAAAAAAATGCTGTCAGTGAATAATAAAGCTTTACTTACTTTTTACAAAGTATCATACACAATACTAAGTGTAAAATCGTCACACTATTGGCAAAGAGAGCTTATTTCGCCAGTACCAATTGAGATCATAGAAACCATGTTGGAGACAATTTTGCCAAAGATTTGCTGTCCATAGACTGCATCTCTTTCGCAAAATCAACTGTAATTTTAAGCCTCCCAAAATTAGAATTAATGTTAAATAATGAAACAGAAGCAAAATTCCGTTGAAGAATAATTGTGTAATTTTTAATATTTAAAGCGAGAAGACTTCGAAATATTTTAACCCGGAAGCAGGCGCACACCTGATACTAACGTTAATGGTCGTGCGAGGTGACTAAGTCACCCCGATCCTTTTTTTGTAAAATAAATATTTTTATTGAACACAATAGAAATCACAATTTTAGAGAATAATTTAACTAAGAGAAAGCTTACTTACCTACTTTCAAAGACTTTTAAATTTTTTTTTTGATAATTTGAGAAAAAAATCCAATAAAACTGAACTAAAATGTTTTGAATGTGAGAGACCTTAATACAGGACTCAAATCACAGAACCTTTTCGCTAACATTACAGGAACGTCATTTTTCATTTTCATTTTATGTTCTTCGCTTTTTCTAAGATTTTGTAAAGAAACGTTTGCCACTCCCAAAAAAGAGAGAGAGATGCCACAAATACATTTTAGTTCCTCTGAAGACTGTCATATAGGAGGATACTGTCAAGTTCATTGGTAACAAATAAACAGTTTTCTCGGAATAAATAATTTCGTAAGCCTTGGGTTACTTTGCGCCTCTCGCGACCACTCCCGGGTTAAAAGTGTATTTAATGTAAAAATATGGATGTTAGTTTTAAAATAATTGTGTAGAACGTTTTTCATTATGATTATATGTTTCAAAATGCTCGAAAGAATCTCCTAATTAATCTTTCAATCCTCTGTGCTTTTTGAAATATCATAAAACTCACATGAAATAAAGCGCCACAGAAACACATTATTTACAACTTCCCTAAATGAGTGATACATTTTTTTTATCTTCCAACACTTTTTCTGTCGGTCTGGGTTTTGTTTTTTCTCTGGAAGAGTAGTATTTTAGGTTTAAAAAGAAAACGTAATGAAAAACTCTCATCATGGGATTACAGCACAAATCAAACAAAATGTTTTTTTTATTTGGTTATAGGTGATAGATAGCTTGAAGTGGAGATGACGTAATATTGTCAGATGATATATATAAATTAAACAAGTATTAAATGAGTATGCTTTAAGACGTCAGAAAATATTTTGTTTTAATTCATTCCAGTAAATTATGTTTTGAAACTTTTATTTTCGATATGCTCAAGCCCCCCTAGGGGGCACGCCCCACAGTTTGAGAAACACTGCTACAGAGTATATTTATCTGTTTATAATTTTACTAGCAGTTACCCACTTGCTTCACTGAGAATTTCATTATGTTGAAAGTGAAAGTATATTTATTGCTTACTCTCCTCTTCAACTCCTCCTCTCCGTTGATTTTCGATTGTGTTTTCATGTTTCTGCTGAACAAAGAAACAACCGTACCAAATTTCATGCCTATTGTTCTAACTATTAAAAGTGTGTGAATTTTTTTAAATGCTTATGACCACGTAACCCCTATTGGGAGTTGATCACTGCAAAACTTCTTTATAAAGCATTTCTGCTCAGCAAAAGAAACATAGTAGCCAAATTCTCATCAGTAGGTGTAATAGTTCAAAAAAGGGTATTTTTGTCTATTGCGTCCCCTCACACCCCTTTGGGAGTCGATTTTCAAGAAACACGTAGAAAAAAAAATGGGACTCTTCTCTACAAAAAGGCAAATTTCATGTCTGCTTCTAAGATTTCCAGAGATATCGTGATGAAAGAGTCGCTTTTTTAATGTACAAGGTGTCCCATAAATATAACCCAAAGTTTCCACCGCTAAATTGCTCCTTAGGAGTACATCAAAAAGTCACCTGTATGATCCATAGTTTACGAAAGAAATAGGTTAGCTAATGTGATTGGCTGGGTACGGCATACCTAGTGAATAACCAGGTTTTTTCCACAGAAGTTTTTTAAAGAAAATTGAAAACTAATTATTTATCTTTTTAAACAGTGATAATACAAAGACTATACGGATAACATTTTTGTGAATCATTAATCCATTAGTTTAGATAGCCTTCACTTCTTAGATATTATAATATGATTTATAGCAGAGATTCTGAAACTGTGGGGCTTTCCCCTCATAGGGGCGTGATAAACCTATGTAAACCTATTATATATATATATAATATATATATATATACAGCTGAACCGGCCCGGCGTTGCACGGGCTTTTACCGAGAGTATAACTTAATCCCCATGTTAATTTCCTCCTTTCTTTCTGACGCTAGCACTTTTGTGTGGGTGTGACGCGTACGATGTGAGTGTATGGCCCGTGAGTGCGTGTCATGGCTTTCTCGTAAAACATTTTCCCTTCTCTTCACAAAATCAGCACTTCCAATATTATTTCTCGAAATTACTTTTACTTCTTTGTTTCTTTCCTCTCCGCTTAGCCCGGCATTGCACGGGCTTTTACCAGTGAATAAATTAATCCCCATGGGAATTTCCTTTTCCCCTCAGGACGATAGCACTTATGTGTGTGTATGCGCGATGTGAGTGATTTCTTTAACTGTGACAATAAAACTCCCTTTTTTGAAATTTGTTCTTGCGTTGGTGTGGTGTGGTACTTAGGAGAGGGGAGTAAAAGCTTAGGTGTCGTCCTCGTCACTTGACCATGGTGGGAAATTTCGAGGTCCGTGGCCAAAAACCCTCGAAAACCCTCACTTTTCAATTCTTTCGTTGCAATTGTTTAGTCCCCGGAAACGAAAATGTAGCCTTTTTAAAAATAGTTGTATGTTGAAAAAAGACAAAAAAAAGTAGAAATTTTTCAAATTACAAAATTTTACTACTATTTTAAATCTTGAAGTAAAATTGTGAGGATATTTTGAAATGTTCGACACACGGGAAAAAAGTTTCATGCAATTATCTGTATAAAAGAAGAAATTATTAAATGATTGTTTTAAGTATTTTGAGTGTTTTGTTAAAATTTGTTCAAAAAAGTTTTTGGCTTTTTATTTTTTAAATCACTGATTCTAAAAGTTTTAAAAATCATTTTTATTTTAATTCATTTTAGAAAAAAATCATAAAGTATGCAAAATATCATTGTTTTGTAAAAAAAAAAGTTTTTTTTAAAAAATTCTTAAAAAAAAAGGATAGTTTTCGGCATTTTATTTTTTTAATCACTGATTCTAAATGATCAATGAACTTTTTAAAAATCATTTTCATTTAAATTCATCTATATTTATTCATTTTAGAAGAAATAAAATACAAAACAAAATTAATTAATTATTTTATACTAATATTGATTAAAAACATTCATTTAGCAATTAATTGTGACATGCCAATTTAGTGATTTTTGATATATTAATAACACGCAATTAATAATGAAGAATTTTTTATTTGAACATAGCTTTTATTTTTTTCTAAGGAAGTTATGCTTACTGAACTGAATAGTTCAAAAAAAAAAAAATTCGAAATGGGCACATTTTGCGTTTTTATTATGAAATTATATGTCAAAAAAAGATTTATACATTAGGCATTATTTTAAAGTAAACTATAAGTTTTATGAAAGAGAACAAAAATTTTGATACTGATAAATATTTTAAATGAGTGTCAGAAATGTATTGAATACATTTTGTCATCTTAATCTAACATCTACAATGATTTAATTTTGAAAATTATCTAAAGAAAAAATGACGAAAATTGAAGCAAAAAAACTTTTTCACTCGCTAAATTTACTGATTTCCCCCTGTTTAAGGCAGAACTTTTTAGTGCAACCCTTGAGTTAGATGCGGTCGACGGTGAAACAGTTCAAAGGTCTTTTGCGTAAAACTATTTTTCGACGCCAAGGTTTGGCTAACTGTAAAACCGCGTATTTTTTGTTAATTTTTTTATTTTTAGGGCATAATTTTTAAGTTAATGCTTTCAAACTTCACAAATTAATTTCAAAAATAAAGTACTTTTAAATAAAAAAAATGTGCAAAAAATACTGTTTAAATTATTTCTTGCAAAAACGGTTTTTTACGAAAATCACAAAGGTTTTTTTTAAAATCCGTAATTGTTAAGCAATATTTTCAATCTTCGTGCAGATAACGGATGATATTGCTTTACACACGGAAAAAAAGTTTTGTGCGATTATCTTCATAAATAACGAAGTTATTTAACGTTTAGTACAAATTTGGACTGATTTTTAAAAATTCTTAAAAAAAAGTTTTTAGAATTTGATTTTTTAAATGACTGGATATAAAAGAGAAAGCTTGAAGTTAATTAGTGTAGAATATCGGTTTAATAACACGAAAATAAATCCATACGCAACGATTTAGAAATAATTTTCATAAAAACGCATCAGTTTTAACACTTTTTTAAAAAACTCGTAAAAGATAGAAAATATTATTATTTTGCAAAAAAATATTATATCGTATTGTGGCGAAATAAATGATCTTTCCGATTCTGTAATTATTTTTTGTCTGTTTTCAACAGTAAAAATTGGATGGCAATTTTAAGATGGTGGAAAACGTCGGATCACCGCTCGGCCGAAACGGAATGGAAGTTCTGCCAAGTAAACAACCCGCAGGAGTAAAACAATTAGGCGTTTTAAGGTTTTTAATTAATATCTCTGTAACTAATTGGAATATCGGAATGAAAAATAGTTTATGTCCTATTCTCAGACCTACTGAATATACGTACAAAATTTCGTAAGATTTGGTCAAGTCGTTTCGGACGAGTTTGTTACAAACACTGTGACACGAGAATTTTTATTTATATTATATATATATTATTATATATATATATATATATATATATATACATATTTACACAGATAAAATACGTTTCTAAATGTATCAGTACTTCACAAGGTATTTGATATTTAATTTATCAATACTAAATTAAGAACAAATTTAATAATTACCAGTGAAGTCATGGATTTGTCATATATAAAGTTAAATACAAAGCCTAATATTTATCTTAATAATATGTACGGTTTATAATTAAAGTCGTATTGCTGCTTAACTGTCAAAAATATTCAATACATTATTATTGTATGGAGGTTGGCTCGATGACAGTTGTAATGGAAAATTGGGTTGCAAGTATTGGAAGTTTGAGAAGCACTGACATAGAGAATACCGTATTATATAAATTCGTGATTTTATCATATACTACAAATTAGTTATACTGGAAGATGAATACCAATTGAAACTTAATCAGCGCAGAGCTTATATATGGAAATCTAATCCTTATCTAATAATTCACTTCCCAGCAAATTCACGGCTTCATTATTAAGCTATCATTCACACAAATATATATAGCGGTGAATTTCCATAAAATTACCCTAGTTGTGAGTATAATTGAAAATATATAATTGATAAGTCTCTTTTCGCGACTATAATTCGATAAGTCTGTATATTTTGGAATTTAATTACAATGATGAATTAGATGTAATATCTATTGACTTTTGATAAGTTTCCACAATTCTTTAAAAAAAATAAAACAAAATATGGCAAATAAATAAATATGAATGTTTTTTTTTTTGTATCATTTGAAACAGATTTAGGGAATTAATCACAAATTTTATATCAAATATTTAACATATAACTGATTTCATTTTTTTTTAAATTGAAGTTTGGGAAAGGTTCTAGGAATTAAAAAACACATTATATTGTATTATTATTATTTTTTTAATTTCAGAAGAAAATTCGGAATGAATACAAGTTGAGTTTTTCTTCCGTTAATATAGGGGGGGGGAGCGAAAATAATGTTGTTTTTCTGCATTACATTCAAACATATAAATTTTTACCAACTTTTTAAATTTCATAAATAAGGTATTCATCCTCGTCATCAGCAAGCATTTCCATGGAGTGCGTAAATTTTAGTAGCCGGATCGATAAAACCATACCATAATTTTTTTTGTTCCGGTTCAACTAAAGAAATATATATCGCTTCAGTTCCGGTTTTCAATCCCCAAAATAACGGTTTTTAACTCAGTTCACATTGAATAAATCCATTTTATGTAAATACTTATTTGGAGTGAAAATATAATTCTACCATAAACAAGAAATGTAACTTAATCAAATTTATATTTTATTCTTCTTTAAATTGGTACATAATACGAATTGATACAATTAACCAGCATGTACAATATAAGCGGTGAGCGAATAACAGCGAAATATGATTTTGTTATCCATTATCAAAATTGCATTTGACAAATAGGTTCATGATTATGTTAATTATGTGTACCCTCGTCACTTGGCGCTTGACACACACATCGGGCACTTGGCCTTGAGATAATACCTAACTATGTAAAAATATGTTTGGTAATTTATTTAACATATAAATATTGCTGAGACGGACTAAAACAATATTTTTTTTTCGGTTCAGCTCCGGTTTTCGTTCCGAAAAAAATGACGGTGTATTCCTGTTTCCGGTTTTCAGTTCAGTTCCGTTTCGAAGCCTTGATAAAAATCAATTGGTTTTTCATCAAATATCTATAGATAATATTTTTGACATCATTTGGATTTTCAAATTTTTTTGTTCCTTAGAAAATGTTATAATGCTCGAAATAAATGAAAATCCAATGGCGTAATAATATACGTCAAATATGGTGGGGAGGCTATAACTCCCATCTCAAATAATAAAATTTTTCCAGGGTTAGTCTTTCGTAGCACGATCTTACATTATCGTGTTGCAGAACACGATACATTACCTTTTGAGAATCACCGGACAGTTATGAATTAAAAATTGATTTACTCGATCCATTTTTATTGGACATTTTTTACTTGGATTATAATAAAAGAACCATTTTCTCATCCCCAGTAATCCCAAACGCAATTTATCTAATACTTCATTCAAACAATACACATTGCTTAATAATAGTATACATTTTTCAAATGTCAAATTACATAGTTCTAATAATTATGAATTAGATTTACAGTTGTTAAATACGAACTTTTGCTTATTTTAAAATTATTTATACTTAATTCTTCAAACATTCCAGAGTACTTAATTATTGTAAGAAATAAGATATCGTCAACCCAATGTTCAGCATTAACTAATATTTACCACCAAAAGGAATACAACTTAATACCAAAGGTATTCTAGCTTTAACTTGTCAATGTAAATTTTTGAAAATTGCTTTGGGTTGCAAACCCATGCACCGGAAATATTACGAAAATAATTTCTACGAATTCTGCTTATCGTGAGAGGTAAGATCATTTAGAACGATCATTTGGCTTGAAACAGCGTGAAATTGATGGTTAGCATGTTTACTCTCAACTTCCATATCTATAGTAATGGCGAATAAAATGTTATCCTTTACTCTATATAGGCTAAATATGTTACAATCTTGTCCCAAACCATATCTAAGAAACTAATTAATATGGAAATGGATATATTTTAAACCTTAACCATTTCAAATGACTTTTGACTGTAAATATATGCTTTTTTAAATAATTTAATGGTTAATATAATGGAAATTATTTAAATGAAAATTGGCTTTCAGTTCCTAACCTTGTTTAACCTCTTAAGCGGTTATTTATTTATTTTTTTTTTGACTTAAATGTTCCAAAAAAGACACATTTATTTTATTGCATATAACTAAGAAAGGAGGATTTTATTGTAATGTATTCAATTTTGAAAAGTTTTTATAATAGTTTTTTTATTTTATAATTGGGGAACACAAAATACCCTAAATGTTTACTTTTTACAAGTATACTCTTCATGTTTCGTATATTTTAAAATCTTTTTTCTCATACTTACAAAGGCCACGTAGGCTTGTGGTCGAAGTATCGGATCATGGCAAGCAGGTCAGGAGTTCGATTTCAGTACCACTAAAGACCCTCCGTGTAAGATGCAATGCGCATTAAATCTGTCGTGAGTTCAAGCGTCCTCCCGTTGGCGTGGTGTGGTAGTTAGGAGAGGAGTTGCCAGCTAAGGTGCCATCCTCGTCACGTGGCCATGGTTCAAATGACAAGGTCCGTCGCCAAAAGCCCTCGTGGTGTAGATAAACAGTGCGAAGTTAATATTCACTCATTCACTCCTACAAACAAAAGAATTTCATGTTCTTACTTTTTTTTCAAAGGGTTGAGAGATAAAGAGACAGAGAGAGAGGGTTTTGTGTGTTCGCATATATATATTTGTACACATAATGCAAAGCATAGTGTAACAATGAGCCTTAAAATGCAAGGGCGACACAGATAATACTGGTTTTTTTGGATTATGTTCCCATTTTCATCTTCTCAAGAAACAAGTTGCACATTTCCATGCCAAACCTTGTTCTTTAACGAATATTTCCAAGTATCTTAATCCCTGACTTCAATGAATAATCCTCACCTTCACCATAAAGAGAAATCTAGAGGAGAAGTATTTAAGTACCATGGAGAGACTAAATCTCTTAAAAACACTTGCACTAATTATCTCACAATGTACAAACCAAATCTAGAAATATGAAAATATCAGTGCCCGTTTAATGTCAGTTATATATATATATATATATATATATATATATATATATATACGAGTATATTAAAACACTGAATGAGATGTTTTAGCATGTTTTGAGGCGCTACTAGATGTATTTAGAATTGTATTAGTTATCCGAAGGCTATTACAGATAAAATATAGAGCTTAGCAGAAAGCTCTAATGAGTATAGCGTTAACACACTCAAACATATACAAACACACTCACATGCATACATTAATACACACATACATACATATACACACACAATGAGAAAAAATGAAGCCTTTTCAACATGTATATACGGATAAAATTTACCTGTAAATAATGTATGAAAGCTTTCATTCTATGAAACTAAAATGCGAGAGAGTTCTGTCACAGATTTACAGCTCGTTTAAAAAAGATTTATATTGAAATGATTCAAAAACAGCAAATATAATGAATAAATAAAATGTTGTGTAACAATGTACATTAACTTTGAAGAAGGGTTTATTGACCAGATGCGTATATATAATCTGATGCGTATTCCCATCTGTTACCAAGATCCAAATAACGTACTGAAATACTGAAAAAAGCATTGCATAAACATTTGATTGAACTAAAAACAAGTTTAAAACTAGAAAAATAATTTTTGCTCATTTATTTTTTGCTGCATGTAACTCTTATTTGTTGGCATTTTAATACCTTAACAGAAAACTTAATTTTTCATTCCGTAAGAAAAAAAAAACACCAAATGTAAATGAAAAATGAATTTCTGGCATTTCCCTCCGGGTGTAATCTAAGGGGTAAGACCAAGAATTGATTTAGAACCAATACTGAGAAATCAGGATAAAAAAAAGCTTGTTTTTCTTCAAAACAATTAACTTGCATTTGCTTCATGCAAGTAAATAAGAGATGAATTCTTAATCCCTCTGCAGTTTTCATTTCATTTAGAATTTTTAAAATAACAGAAATATCAAACCCCATTTATTTATCTTAGGGTTTCGGAAAAAGAAATATTTTATCTCTAAATATAAGTAATGAAGAGCACAAATAATTTCTGTTTGAAATACGCAACAGGGATAATTAATTCAGAACGAAGGGTGTGTAATGTGGCTTGTTTGTCTCAAAATGTTTTTTTATGAGTTTTTTATTTTCCATATCAAAATAGCATTTATATACTATATATATGCATGAGGATACTCTTAATGCCCCAAAATAATCTGTACCAATTCCAAAATTCTATTTCACTGAAGTAGACAGTAAAAAGAGCAGAAAACTTATAAGATATATTAAAAAGGAAAAGTATGATAAATAATGAATTTCATTTCTCTTAGTCTTTGTTATTCTTAGAGAATTGCTGTGAATGCTGATTTAGATTTTGTGCCAGAATTTAATGTGTTATCTTTATTAAATGAATTACCTTTATCTTCATTAAATGTATTATATAGTTACCTTTAAATTATTTTTATGATCATTTTTTAAAAATTTTACTATTGATTTTATGTAAATCATTTACAAGATCGCTATTTTAATTAAAAATAATTTAATGTTCTCTCTCTAGTGCTTCATAAATGTATAACATTTACTTAGCCGTTAATGAGTGACAGATAATAAAATTGCACTTATTATATCAAGGGAGACGATATTAACATATTTATCAAACTTATTGCTGGACATAATCTGTGTCGTAAAACTATCAGAAATAGTCTTTTCTGCTATGAGACCTCTAAATCTCTTTACCTACTTTTTCCTCTAAACTATGTCATTTTTATAACTTTGTTATCATTGTGTTAGATGACATACAGCCATTAAATATAATAACGTATATCGATATATATATATATATCGATATCCATAAACATGTCTTGTCACAGAGTATAGCTGTGATATATAATTTTCAGAAAATATCAGATTTTTAACGTAAAAAAAAATATGAATAGAATTACGGAAATTTCTTAGACAAGTTACATTTTTTGTTCAGAATTTATATTTCATATAAAAAAACAGAATGAAATGAATAAATTTCATGCACTATGTACTTGCAAGCCATAAGGTATTTTGCAAAAAAATACTTCATAAGGTACTTCATATACGAGAAAAATATTAATGGAACAATATAAAAAACAATGAAGAATGTAGAGCTTCAAATAACATATGTACTACATTAAGATTAGTTTTATAAACTTTAAATGATATACTGAATTTTTTTTAACAAAAATGTGTTGCAAATAATCAATTCGATAAAACTACACTTTTTAAGTAAAACTAAGACCTATCAAACAAAAACACTTATTTACACTAAAAGCTTTGAAAAAAATATTTGCAATCTAAAATTTAATTAAATCATTCAGTCAATATGCAACATTTATTTCTATTATTTGCATATAACACGTATAAAATTTGAATTCCAACAGTCAATTGAACAATTCTCACGTTGAAGATGTAAACTTTAGCAACAAAATTTATAATATCAAACGATTAAAAATAAGTAAATAAAATGAATAGTAAGATAAAATTCGAATGGTATAAATTATTAAATCAAAGCAGATGATAATAGTATAAATAAGAGAATATTAAATACATATATATTAAAATGACTTTAAAGAACATAATACTGTTTATTTATAACATATTTTGATTTACATTCAAATAGTCACCAAATAGAGCGAGTTATCATTGTTTACAATAACTTTCTCTAAAAAAATAAGGTTTATACGATTTGATACTTTCAACAGTAATCTTAACTTTCCTAAATTCGAAACATAATCTAAAATTAAATTTTATTCATTACCTTAAGTTTAGTCAAAAATATATTCCAGTATAAAAATTTAAAAAAATATATTTTAAGGAAATATTTAATACAAAACGAATTTTGTATCCATATATTAAATGATGTTATTCTTCTTTTATGAAATCTCGGGCGTATTAAATAGAAAATGGTTTGATACTGAAAATAATATTACATGAAATATACTAAATAAAGTATATTAGGCTAAAAACAAACTATAAATGATTATTCTCTCCACTATTGTAACTAATGTTAGGCATATAACACATATAAAAGTAATTCTTAAAGCGTTCTTTATATCTTTCATTTCTACATTTCTCATACTTCACTGAACTTAATAATCTAAAAATTCTATTGTAATTATTCATAAATTTCATCAATAAATGAATGTGACAACTTTCATTAGATTGCGAAAAGTATATTACTTGGATTTCCTTTAAGTGAAAATTATTGTAAACAGTAAAATATATTTAATAAGAAGAAATATGCCTTTTCTATGTTGATATTAAAATTATTACAGTTAGAAAGAAAAGAAAGATGTGTCATTAAAAAATGTAGTTTGAAAAATTTTGCGTTAGTTATAAAATATAAATTAAAAAAATTAACAAAAAAATTAAAAAACACAAAAATGTAAGCTCTTTTTAAATTTTTTTCTACATAATTTTTGGACCAAATATTCTTCTAACGATATTATGATTTATCATCAAAGGACATTGAAATCCTAATGTATTATAAACATGCAACATATCTCCATTCATCAATATAAAGAGACAAAGATTTAAATTTGCTTCCCATCTTATTGACTTTCAGACCCTTTGAGAGAGATAAATATTTTTTCGTACAGATCTAAGAAAATGTATAAGTTAGAAATTAATTCGCAACTAGAAGCAACAAAACAATCTGGAACTTTCCGTTACTATACCGATTTTAAGCCAAAGAAGGATATTAAAGAAAAAAGAACTACGAAGCCACATATGATATTCCCTTCTTCCAGACCAAAAAGTGTAGAACAAAAATTCAACTGTTAGACTGAGGCATGAGTAAAGACGATAAATCTTTCCATTCGAAATAAAATTTTGTTGACCATAATAACTTATACTGAAGGGTGATTGCAAACCATTTGGTTCAAATGTCCAGGTTCATTTTTTTTTCAAAATGTCCATAAAAAACAATAAAGTCTTTCAGACTCTCTTCCATGGCAGACGTTTAATTATCTTCTTTAAATTGAACTGGAGCTTTAAATCTATAAAATTCCCCTTCAATATGCTATTTCAGTAGAAATTGTCTTTCTATTTGAATAGTATATTCTTAAGCATGATAAATGTTGAAGAAATACAATAATAGCACAGTTATAACGGGAATATCAATATTTTCCAAACGCATAACGATATTATCTGTTAGCAAATTACAAGTACAAATTGTAAATGTTCATTTACGGCTAATGACAACATGTTTTAAAATCGTACACTATTTTGAAACTAGTGGTTTGTTGGATAAATAATGTAACACATTTAGGGTGAAACATTAGTGCAAGTTTAATTAAATTCTTGGAAATACAAAAATCAACTAAAAACATTAAAGCAAGGTCACAAAGTCTGAAAAATGTTATAAATAGTTCTTATAAGTTATTTCACTTTGAAAGCATAATTTATATCAGTTTTTGAACCTCATTTTAAAATAAATTAAGTGCATACTCTTTGATTAAATAATCTTTGTTCCATGTTGATATTAAATGGACACACAAACCTAGTTTATTATGTAAAACATTTATGAGAAATATACTAAACAATTGATCATTATCTTAGATTAAATTAGATACTCTAAATGAAAGAACAAATTGTCTACTAATGAATAATCATATCTATCTTTCTTATCTAGATATCATATCTAGTTTTTTAATCTCATGCCAAATATTACTAGATTAATGTTTTATGCTTAGTGTAATTTGATTCGGACTTAAAGTTCTAAATTGTTGCTAGGTTGCGTTCGTCAATGAATATCATTATGCTAGAAATCAAAATATGGTTTATTTACAATATAACTATTTAAAAAAACAACAATATATTATTTTAAAGAACGCCTTTCAGTATTTGGTACACTTACAATTTGCAATGCAAATTATTGCCATAGCTTCGTTGTTAATAGCTCTTACTCATTAAAAGCGCTTGGATAAATCTAAAAGTGTCAGTAGCATGGGTATCACCGTTTTAGAAGGTGTCTGGTAGCTACTGTAGCTTAGTGGTCATGGTCATGAACTCGTGGCTGGAGTGCTGTAGGTTTGAGTCCTGGAGTCATTGAATACCCACCGGGTATAGTGGGTATTCAATATTTCAAACCTTAATGTCCTCTTGTTGGTGTGGTGTGATAGTTAGGAGAGGGGAGTTCCAACTCAGTTAACATACTGGATACTTGACCGAAGCTCAAATTGTGAAGTCCTTCGCTAATACCCCGCGTGTTTCTTGAGACTGAGACGTTAATATAACTCGAGAGCGTTTGCGATATATTTCGTTTTTTACTGAGAAGTTGCAATAAGCAGTGTATATGGCTATGCTTCTCTAAAAATCACGTGACATATGTTTTTTCGATTGGTTGCAGCTGAAAAAACAAATTCAGTTCTGGTCTCTTGGTGACACGACTGACAGCAACGTGATCTTTGAGTCACTAGTGACCTACCCTCCGTTGAGAGAAGTCCTAATATTGTTTTCCAAATGTATGCACTGGGGATGCCACCTGGTTCTCATGCAAACCGACAGGATGTCAGTCGTCATTTTGTAGGAACGTGAACAGTGCTACACAGGAAATCTATTCCTCAGCTGCATTACATCATTTGTTAACAATTCGGAAAAAGTATTGGAATATTTTTACCCTTTCATAGATATATTTATTTTCTTCACAAAAATCATGTTACTTTACTTTTTCGAAAGAAATTGAACTATATTCACAGAATTATTTTCTTTTTGTGCAATGTATTTCAAAACCCATCGCTTACTGTCAGCTTTATCATCCTTTTTTTCACAGTCTTTACTGCAAGAAGCATTCCCAGAAAAGAATTGTATCCAAGAAAACAGTACATCATTCGAAACATCATTGGTTGCATCCAAGTAATGGCGGTCTTCCTT
>BMAO01012319.1:0-20684 GCA_019973975.1 Trichonephila clavata
ATGAAAAACAAACTTGGTCAAATGACTTTAACCTTTCGAATACCTTAAAATGAGTTGTTTATTTGACCAAGAAACTTGGAACTTCTCTCATTCAGAATTCACTTAACCTTGAAAAATAAACTACTATGCTTTAAGTGCTACGCTTTTAAGTGTTTCGTTTGAATTATACTTTTTATTAAAAATCATAGGTAATTTACTGTTTGGATTCGTGAATTTTATTGCTATCAGTTTTTCAGTAAAGCAGCTTTTTATTATAGAAATACTTCCTTATTTGTTGAGTTTTATAAATTTCTCGATAGAAATTTTAAATAGTCTTCTTTGTAGAGTGCTAGTGCTTTTATCAAAATTACTAATACATTAAAACTTTTTTTTTTCAGATGGCAGCATGTGGTTGGGTAATCTACCTTTTGAAATACGTGGAATTTTTTGATACAGTAAGTTCATATTAATTTATTACTAGAAAATATTCATAAAACTCTTGAGTAAAAATATCAATTATTTATATTCAGCATAAAATAAATTAAAAAAATCCAGTTTTTATTTTTCATGGATACATTTGGAATAACATTTAATAAAAAGAAATCAATGAAAAAATGTGTTGGCTTTTTATACATAGGCAAATATTTTCCAATGACAATAAATTTTTGTTTACCCACTATTATTAAAAATTTTTTTAAAATTTCATAAATCACTAGTTCTATTTTTGTCCATATATACGTCTATTACTTTCTTAAAAATTAACAATTAAGCATTTTATGAAAATGCATAGATTAAATACATATTCTGGTGTACATGTTTTTGCAATACATATTTGTCAGTACGTGATGTGAAATAACTATTTAGGTGAATAAGAGAAGCTTTAGAAAATAATAAAAATAAGGAAATTAAATATAAATTTCTTAATTTTATGATGCTGTTGAACTGTAAAAGAATGCGATAATTAACCTTTTTACAAGTATATTGGATTCCTTAAACTTGTTTTTGTTTATCTAAATTCTAAATATTCAAAACCCGCATACAACTAAATTTTACTTCTCTAGGCGTACATTTTTTCAATTAACTTTGTAAATTACGGCTTAGGAAATGCTTTCAAGTCTCATAACAACAAATTCCGTTAATTTTATGCATATTTATGGTAAAGCAAATGTTATTAATTATTTTTAAAGGCCAAGTTATTTCATTAACATATCTGAGTTCGCATGCGATGAATATACCATCGACACAAGGAAAAATTCCGTTCAACTTATAGTTTTAATGTTTTATAAGACTTAGTTATTGATAATATTTACATTAGAATTCCTTTTTTTCATGCAACACAAAAAATAAATAAAAATAATAATGTCTGGTAAAGTAAAAAAAAAAATACTTAAGGAAATAATAAAATACTACACAAAAATAATTTACTAATCCAAGTTATAAGCGATAGCAAGAGAATTATTGTTAAAAAAAGAATGAAAAGAAAATTCATAACAATAAATTTTCTTATTAATATAATGTATTCAAATGATTTTCTATTTTGGCCTCTTTTTTGCAACCTGTGCATTGATTTCATGGTATTCCAAACAAATCCCCATTTACAAGTCATCAATTAAGAGACTTCTAAATACTTGTATCAATTTTGCTCCTTCTTTCTGTATCACTAACAACATTAGGGATCTAGAATGAATCTTGTAACACGAAATTGGAATCATCCTTACCCCCAAAGATATGTACAGTGATTCATAGCACTATTGTCAGCATCCACTTTTTTAAATAAATTAAAATTTTTCGCATAAATGAATTCTTTAATTTTTCTAAATTAGAAATGAACTAATTATTGATATGTTGATCCTAAATTATTTATTAGCATTGTATATTAGAAAATGTTTTAAAAACTTGAGGCTTGATACAATTTGAATGTCATATAAATTTCAATTATTTATTAATCTGTCATAAATTTATGTTCATGTTCTTTCTTTCGAGTTTTCACATACAGCATCTATTTTTCTTTTTGAATTGAGATAACACAGCATTATATTTCATAATTTTTTCTACATTCTAAAGGTCTCCAATCATTGTTTTCTTCCAAAAAAATAAGGTATCTACACACTACAAAGATGGCAATTTCGCTTGAGGACATTTTAACCTTTAACGGTTAGAAGGAAGTTAGCTTCCAGTAATTTTAAGAGACTTTCTGTCAATTAACAATAATTTGTTCAACTTTTCTTAAATTGCAAGCCATAATGCGTTTTAAGTTCACTCAGACAGGACTATATTCAATGGATGGCGAAGGGAAGTTGGAACCCGACATGAACAAATACGTCATTACCAGCATTCGCTTACATTTACAACAGCGTTGAGATGTGGAATCCTCACCTTTGTGTTTGGAACTAATACCTCTAATTAGAATAAAGAGCGGGGTATAAGTTGAAAACAAAACTATATACAGTAGAACGTCATTTATCTGAATCAGTTGGGACCGGACACCATTCGGAAACGCGATTGTCTGGATAACCAAAAACCGAATGCGATCCATGCAGTATATGATACTGGACACTATACAAATATTGAAAAGCATCACATGCGAGAAACGTGCTTGAAAAAAAAAGAAAAATAGGTGCAAAATGTTGCAATTTTACATTTATTGTGGAAAATAATCACTTATTTTTCGCTGTTACATTGTACACCTTTGTTTTTTCACTGCAAGGTCTCTGATTCTCTTCAGCAGCAGTAGTTGAATAGGAAGCACTCTGATTGTTGTTCTTACCACTCCATAGCTGTCTGTAAAGCAGAAAATGCGTTAGCATTTGATGGACTCTTACCACTTTCGTTGCTGTTGTCCTCGTCTTCATCCGTTTCATCGTCGACAGGGTCGGGTTCTTCTTGCACGGAAGTCACTATCTCGTCAACATTTAGCATTTGAAATGCACAGTCTTCTGCATCGCATGCCATCTAGGTTTCTACATCAACAAAACTCAACAAAAGAGCACATATACATCTTGGAAACAAGCTGACCTAATATTCCAGATGTTTACCAAATCACACAGCTGAAATTCCTCAAATGTCCCTCACCTTGTGTTTTCCCGTCACTTTTGGCCTCACAGGAAAGAAATGTTGAGCATTGCACTGTTCGAAAACGTATCCGGACTTTGGTTTGGATATTTGACACTCCGAATAATAAACGCTCGGATAAACGACGTTATACTGTATACAGTTTTTAAAAGATTAAGAAATGTCTTCTTCAATGGCTCAACAGCCTTGGGAGAGTTCTAGCTTTCTTCAGAAGTCTTCTCTAGGCATTTCGACTTTTGGCAACTGTTTTCGAGTTTCTAAACTTTAATATTAAGATCTTTTCGATAAAATTAATCCAACTTCACGGGTTTCTGCCTCAAAGACTATTTTCCATGGGTTTTGCCAGAAAGATTTTCTTCCTGTAACGATCTTCATTCATTCTAGCCAGATGTCCAGCCCATTTAAGTCTCTGTAATATGACGAATCTTACAATATCTGGTTTGTAAATTGTCTAAATTAAATCTTCTTCTCCATGATCCATTCACTTGAACCTCACCAAGAAGTCAATGTAAGATCATTCTCTGGAAAATTCCCAAAGCTTCCTCATCACGCAAAGTCTATGTCCAAGTCTCTAATGCATTAGTCAAACCAGATTTAGACTTTAGTAAAGAAGCAATTTAGTTCTTAATTGAGAAAGCTGAATTTTAAATAACTCTCAGGGCATAAAAATATCTATTTGCAGCTAAGATTCTTTTATAAATTTCTGTTGCCGACTTATTCTTATTGTTTATATCCTTTCTCAAATAAGTAACACTATTAAATTTTTCAAACTTATAATTGCCGATTTCAAGTGTATTGTTCAGACTAGACAGGTAAAAATTTAGTTATTTTGTTACTGATAGAGAAATTCTTTTTGACTACCTGCTAATGCTATGAATGATTGATTAAAAAGTTTTATAGACCCAAATTCATTTCACTTTCGTTTCAAAAGAATTCATAATGAGATATTTCAAGATTTAACTTCTTCATCAGAAAATTTTGCATAGATTTATGTGAGCCAATACATCATTATTTTTGGATTATCTTTGAAAACAACTTTTTATCATACTTCATTTTAAATTTCACCCAAATATTGATTCCATATAATAATTCTTTCCCTTTCAGTTCTTTTTCGTGCTGAGGAAAAAGGATAAATTGATCACGAATCTCCATGTCATTCACCACGCATCTCTTCCACTTTGTGGATGGATTTTCTTCAGGACGGAAAGAAGTAAAATTGCATTTTTTCTGGGTTTTTCTTAATATGTTTTATTTGATTTGTTCGAAAATGAAAACTATGTTCTTTAGATATTTCGAAATAGTATAGAATCATTAATTTATATATTTATAGATTTCATTTTTAATTTGCATTTTTATTTAATCGTTCTAGAGTTGAAAAAAAGAGTTTTTGCTTTCAATTAGATTTCAGTATATTTATTTACTTACTAAATTTTACCTCATTATTTTTTTAAAAAATTGGAATTTCTTTTCTTATTTATTTTTTGAAAGATTGTAGATTATAATATACATTCTATTGAAAAAGTTTGAACTCATGTGGCAAAAAAAAATCTCATTTATATATTGTTGCATTATTTTAATTTGTATACATGGTAAAATCTGGCGTATAAAACGCCGTTATGACATAAAAAATAAGAACAAACTTTACGAGTGCTCGTTGTTGCCCGGTTATTAAATTCATGATTTAAAAAAGAAATTATTATAAGAAAGTTTGATTTCTACATGTATCGGAATATTGTTTATTTAAAAGAAACAATAAGTCTAATGAATTTAAAGAGCATGTGAATTTTAGAAGTTTACTATTTTTTCAAAAGTCTGGAATAATTACTCGAATAAATGTTTTCAAAACATAAGAGCAATGCACACGTTCATTTCAGGTCCCTTCTTAAAAAAGGAGCGCGCTTTAAAACGGCGAATATACCTAAAAATTACAAAAGGTAGTTTGAAAATATAGGTTGCTGTTATACGCCGGATTTTACGGTAATAATGAATAGAAGGAATAAATAAAAATGTCTGATTATTCGCAATTTTAAGATAGCTGTGGTGTGCATTTTTTCCCCGAATGCCTGAAGAAAAAATGCCTTCACACTATTTCTTGTTTATTTCGAGTCCTTTTGACCTATTTTTGGAGCAAACAATTTTAATGCTGCAAATAATAGTCAGTGCGTAATAACCCTTTTATTTGCTGGAGTTTAGTTTCTATTTAAAAGAAAAATATTGTGGTAAAATTGAACTTACGGTATAATTGAACCATATTTCATGCAAAGCTTTTCCTACAGTATCAAGAAATTTTCTTAGAACAAAAATGAGATGTTAACTTTTAATTAAAAATTACATTTGACGTCTAAAATTGGAATTTTAACCCTTACGCCGTTCGGATCTTCCTCCAGCGTTGGGTTATTTTCACATCTTCCAAGGCGCACTATTTTAAAAATAGTGCGTATTGGGGATAAAAGTTCTCCCCCCCCCATAAATATGAATTCTCGTAGCTGTTTTTATTTAACCCTAATTAAATAATGAAAGTAATAAATAAAAGTTTTTAATAAATAATTAGTTAATTAAAATAATTAGCCCTAAAATAAATGTTATTTTAAGGATGCATATATATAATATATACAGATTGATTTCACCTGACACCTACCTCACTTGCCTTTAGCTTTCGAAAACATGAAACTGACGTCATTTTGATAGAAGAAGAATTCAGTAGAAGAAGCAACTACTTTAGAATGCAATATCTGCGTTTGCAACGTTTGAATCTGTGCAAAATCCAGGTGGACGCAAGTACTGCGTCCTGTAACTTTGAGAGATAGATTGAAATGAACATGCTCAACGCGTTTTTCAACGGCTTATAAGCTAATCATGGAGCAAATTCATACGTAAATACATTGAATTCCACGCAATACTTGGTATTTCAAATGTGTTTACATATTTGTTAAAATGTGAATATCTAAAACATAACTGATTTTTAAGTATATATAAACTGTAACAATGATTTATTTTTTAAATTCAGGTGGCTTTCAAGCATATCCAATTATCATCAACTCAGTAATTCATATCGTTATGTACAGTTATTATGGACTAGCTGCTATGGGACCAAGTGTTAGAAAATACCTCTGGTGGAAGAGGTACCTGACTATTGCTCAGATGGTGAGTCATTATAGCATAATTCTATGCAACAGTGATTTCCAATCCTTAAGATTATCTATTTCCATGGTGTGACTCTCAAGTATTGACCTGGTATACCCATTTTCGAAACCATTGCTATATATAACAAATTTTGATGTGTAAAAATATGATCATAATATACTAAATTGCTTAATTCTAATTTAATGCTAAACACAAAATGTAATTATGTAACAGGACAATACACGTCGAAGTAAAATGGCCACAGTAATATAAATTCTTAACTTTAGGACTTTTAAGTTTTGAATTGAGTTTGGAGTCAGTCTTCCCTTTTGTTTTCTGCAATAAGAAAATGTGCAATATATAAACTTTTTTTTTGCAAAAAATTGATAAATTAATTTTTAAAAATGTAAAATTCTATAATATAAAATACTAATCTACGTTTTAAAAGTATTTAAGAAATTCAAATTTCTAAAACGAAATTGAAACTACAAATGTGTTTATTACCAATAATGACAAAAATAGTACATCAAACTATGTATAAGTAACCAGAAGCCATTGTGTGACCCCATTATAGCATTTAAGGACAAAATTGTTCATAAAAGTACTTAGAAAAAAGTAGTAGAGCATTGTAGATAAAAAAAGAGTTCTTTTTAACCTGAAAAAAGAGAATGTATGTGTGTAGAAATTATATTTAAAAAAAAAAATACCAAGGAAAAGCTTGCTGACGGCGCCATCTATATTAGGGCGAAATAATAAAAATTAGGATGTAACTGCAGAAAACCATAATATCAAAATGTAGAGAACAGCCTATATTAAATTAATAACATATAAGCATCACTATTTTAATAACACTAAGAAAATTAAAAGGATATTATCTTCCAATTAGTGTCTAATATTTTTTTATAATATTATTATATATAAAATATCATCTCATTACATTTATTAACTAACTAAATGCTAATCTCTAAATAATTACGAATTATATGCATATATATATATATAGAGAGAGAGAGAGAGATCAATGTAGATGTAGACAGCATTATGATTACAGCATTAAATTATGATTGAATAAATAATTTTTATTTAATAGATAATAGCTTTGTCAGAAGCTCAAGAAAAATTAACGCGTGGCAGGATTTAATTAAATAACTTGATAGATTTTTGGATGAATAAGGTCATGCCTAAAAAATAGGTGAAAATCATCCAAATAAAACATCCACATAAAATAAAAATCGGCATCGAAGTACAACGGACGTCTTGTAAAAAAAAAATATCGCATCGAAAAGTGATATAATTGTCGTAGTTTGTTCCATTCCTTGTAATGTGCGAAAAATACCTAACTATCTCTCTAATGGCGCTATCTATATTAATAAAGGCGCTTTAATAGAAAATAATCATCCAATAATTTCAAAGTTTATACTGGCTTAAAACTGAAGGCAAAAAATCAAATTTTTAATATAACGATTTGACAAAAATCGCTTTTCGAAGAAATGTCACTATAAACTAAACTCACTCATTATCTTATACTTCAAGTAGCTCCGATAGCATTTAGAATTTTAAAAATGTTTAAATTAAGAATTTGAGGTATTTTAAACTCTGTGTAAGCTTAGTGTTTCTCCATTTCCATTTTTGTTATTATGTAAAACGAACTAAGCAACGAAACACAAAGCAAAAACTAAGAAAAACAGTTACTAAGCAAAAACGAAAGAAAAAAATCATTTGTTTTATTTTTGTATTTTAACGCGCTGCTTTGCTGTACACTAACTCGTCTTTGAATGGTACGCTTGGAATTATCTATACACTTTTATAATTATTTACATTTTGATCAACTGTATATTACACATGTTTGAAATTATACTACGACTATTCTTAACTTTTTAATCTTACTTTTAGTTTCATGAATTTGTTTACCACTATTTAAATATTGAGCATGTAAAAAAGAATTCGTTAATCTTGAAATAAAATTACGTAAAATAATGGAAGTTTTGTAGCAAAGAGCACGAATAGTACGTAGAAAAAGTCTGCTTTCACTATTTGAATATTCTTGATTCCTGTAATTTTTATCAACAGGCGTTATAAGTTAACAGAATTTTTGCATTCAGTGATCAAGTAAAATAGCTTAAGAAAATTGTAACGCAACAGTTTTTATGTTTTTGTGAGATACGAAGCAATTCAAGGTTATAGAAAATTAAAGGAAGAAAATTAGGATCAGTGAACTTAATATCATTGTGAAAATGTGGAAAGATGGAAAAAGTCGTCGGGATATAACCAGATATTTTGGTTGGCAGTATTCACCTATCCAGCGTGTTATTAACACATCCAAACCTCGTTAAGGTCGTCCATCTAAATTCACAATCAGAGAAAAATGAAATATGATATCCGTAGTGAAAAAAAATCCGCGTTTGATTGAAATTCAAATATAGCAACAGACATTCACGAGAAGTTTAAGGAAAATATTTGTGCGGAGATACTGCAATTAAAATCTTGAAAAAGGCCGGATGGCGTAGTCAAATGATTCACAAAAAGTCTTATATTTCAAAAACCAACGGATAGCTTTCGCAAAAGAGCATATACATAAGCCTCCATTGTTCTGAAGGACTGTGATATTCTCCGAGAAAACAAATTTTGTATCTTTGGCATAAAATATCTAAACTGGTGTGCGGAAAACCTTGTACAAGTGCTTCAAAAAGAGCATTTAGTACCAACGGTAAAGAGCGGTGGTGGAGTTATAATGTGGGGATGCATGTCGAGCAATAGTGTTGGCAAGTTCGAGTAGAATCAATTTTGAACAAATATGATTACCTTGATGTCCTAAAAACGATTTAAAGGAAAGTGCCACCAAACTCGGCCTAGGATCATCGTTTGGTTTCCAACATGACAACGATCCTAAGCACACCACTGAGATTGTGAAACTTTGGCTCTTGTATAATGTCCCAAATCAATTGCACATGCCCCCTTAGTCACCTGATCTGAATCCTACAGAACACCTATGGGATTTTTTGGAGCGTACGATTCATCAGCACAATATATCTAGCACGGATATGCTGAAGAGATGTCAAACAGATAATGCCAAAAGATAAACACTGAAGAAAGCAATAGACTTAATAATTCAATGCCGAAACAACTTCAGGAGGTTCTCAAAAGACGGCTATTAAATAGCTCATTATCCTTTCTAAATAATTTTTATAGTTACTATTAAAACAGTGAACGCAGACTTTTTCTACGTGATTTTTATTAGTATCGTTACAAACCTGTCTTTATTTTAAAAGCTATGAAAGCAAACCGAGTTTACTTTAGTTATTCTCAATACTTAAAATGAGCTAAATAGAATATAATTTTGAAAAGTTTTCGGATTCTAGTTTTTAAATATTTTTGTTGTTTATGTAAGGAATAGCTCGTGAACGCAGACTTTTTCTAGCAAGCGTATATATTTAACCCGGGAGCTGACGCCGCGCACTCGATACTAACGCTAATAATCGCGCGGAGTGACCGAGTCACACTAATCTTTTTTTATAACTATTTTTATTGTACGCGATAAAATCGTAATCCCAGTGAATAAGAAAAATCATCTTTACCTACTTTAAGGACTTTTCAATTTTTCTTTGACAATTTGAGAAAAAAATAGCACACACACACAATCAAACTAAACCAAGAAGTTTCCAAATATGCGTGACTTTAATAAAAGACTCAAATCACAGAAACTTTTCACTAACATTATAGGAATGTTATTTGCAGGGCAAAACTGTCATATTTTGTTCAAACTGATGTAGTTTCATTGTCCTTTGATGATCGACAAGAACTTTGTATCTTTTGACAGGGCGAAGTGTGTCGTGTGGTACACTTATGGCTTCATACTTTACTTGATGCAGACCTTTAGGAAGAGTTTAAAAATGTTTTCAACTCAAAAGTTTCCTGTTCATCGCTATTCTCAAAGTTACTTTGGCTATCATGATTAATATACATTATTTCAGCAGATTCTTACCTTGCTTGATCAGTTTCACCTTCCTTCAACAGAGATCACAGATGCCCATTTTTTTATATTCTGCTCATTTACATTTATGAACTATAATGAATCGTTCAATACAGCAATCAAAACCATTAAATTGTTCACAATGAAAAAATGTAACCTGTTCATTGAAAGTATTTTGGAACAAAAGTGGTTACGCGGGGAACTCAGTCAAAACAAGTACCTTAAGATTATAAAAAAATGTTTGCCACTCCCAAAAAAGAGGGCAATATGTGCCAAATACATTTTAGTTCCCAATAGAACTGTCATATTGGAGGATACTAGCAAGATTTAACGATTTTGTGAGCCTGTCAGTGCCCCGCGCTCCCGCTCCCAAGTAAACAAAATTAAATTTGTTAGAGTACATTTTATTTACATCGATATGCATATATCAGTGGAGTAACGTACACCTCCGCATTGCGGAGGGGGAGGGCTTTTAGGGACCCCAAAGCCTGAATGATATTATGTACGTATTTGGGCTTGGGCGCGAAACCTGACTTTGCAGGGAGGCCTTAGTATTCTACGTTACGCCACTGGTATATATGCATGTATTTAATAAAAACCAATGAAACAAAAACATTCTTAAGAACTTATTGAAATTTAATGTAAAATTTAGCAATGCCAAAATCCGTACAGATTTCCATTTTCGTCTTCTGTTTTTGATCTTTAGCTTTAAGAGGCTCCATCTTCATTTTCAATGGAATTGAAATAACGGCTGCTTTTCCGTTGAGATTTTTGCCATTGTGCTCGCAAAAAAAAAAAAAAAAAATTCTTCTAAAATAGAAAAAAACGAGAACCAAACTCACTGATTTTTACTCATACTGCTATGTATACTTCACGGAATTCTAAGGCCAACAGATGAAACATGAGATATTTTTATGTGGCATTTGTAGGGGGGGGATAAAAGTAGCTTAGATAAACGAAGTTGACTCATGTCACATGCTATACGGAGAGTATTTCAAAGCCAAGTTAGCCTCCTTTCAACTAAACATCTGAAACTACCACTCTTTCATTTCACACACCCCTTAAATATCTCCTGCATGGCTTGTGTTTTCCGTATTTTGTTCATTCTCAGAAAGGAAATATTTTCGTGTTGAGCTATTTCCGTTTTGTGAAAGAGAAAGAGAAGGAAAGAATTATTACGTGTTAACCGATATTTTGTCTTAAGGTATCCGATTGGTTGCTACAACTTTTATTTTTAAAAAAAGGAGATATGGGAAATTTTTTGTTACTTTTAGATTTGTTTAGTGCATTTTAAGAAAAATGTGCTAAAATTAAGAAGAAAAAAAGAAATTATTATTACTAAAATGGGAAAAAATAGGTAAAAATTGACCAAAAATAGCATAAACGTGGCCCAATCTGCACCAAAAGTTTATGAACAAATTTTCAATTTTTTCAATCTTATATGTCGCTATATTATTCAATTTTTAAATGACCTTCAGGATAAGAGATATTTTCTTTTTTACAAAAAGTAGAGCACTTTATATCTAGGTTACTATATGAAAATGCTTAAAAGATAGTGATTATATTCACATAAGGAACTGTAAATTTTGTAATAAAACAGCGATTGATAAATTTGAAGGTTAAAACAATTCTACTATTATACAGAACTTACAGAAAAAATTTCAGTTAATTATGTTCAAAACTTTTTGAGCAATTGCTGACCCCGTTTGATTATTTAAAAAAAAATCATGTTTCGAGTAAAGCGCGTTTTAATGTATGAGATATCTTGCTTAAAGTAATGACATTTGCATTTACTAAAACACTTGTAGTTTTTGTTCTAGTGAACGGAAAATAATAAACTTGGTATTTTTATAAAGCTAATAAGATGACCTATAAAATAAAATCATAAATTTGTCAATAATTTGAGGGTAGTCGAATACCTTAAGAAATCATAAGAATTTTTAAAAATTGTTTCGGATCGTTTGTACCTATAATTGTGATGAATACAGTTCATATATAAAATAATATTAAATAAATAATTAAAAATGATATACATGTTTCGATTTTTTTATTTGGACCTCGAGTATGCAGTCCGGAGCCAAACTTATGTTTAAGGATTAATGCGGCCCTCGGGCTGAAATGTTTGGAGACCCTTGATCTACACTGGTAAACAAAATTAGAAGAATTTGCCTATTTTGTGGAATTTGGGGAAAAGAGAAGAACGAAATGTAAAAGAACTGCTTCAAAACAAAGATGTTTATCGTGGGCTGGATACGTAAGCATATACGTGCATGTGGGCAGAGCTTGTCGAGTGACAGGACTTACTTTTATAAGCGCGCGTGTCGTATTCCGTTCGCTAGCACACCTCGCCCAATTTCTTGATGTTTTTTTGAAGCAATTAGTTAAATTAAAATTCAAGCAGTAAAAATGAATAATAATCACACCAACGCTTAGATGATAAAATTTTGTAGCGAATTGTGGGTAAGATATAAGAAGAGGTTAGTCTCAAATCCAGATTTGTAGAGAATTCAATTGAACGCCCAACTTATGGAAACGATTTTAGGATACCAGATCCATTGAGAGAAAAGGCTTGGGCAAGGTTGTACGATGACCAGAGAAGAACGTCATTTGTCCGTTATAGCACTAAAAAGTAGAGCACTTTATCTAGGTTACTATATGAAAATACTTAAAAAGACAGTGATTATATTCACATAAGGAACTGTAAATTTTGTAATAAAACAGCGATTGATAAATCTGAAGGTTAAAACACTTCTACTGTTATACAGAACAGACACACAAAAATTCAGTTAATTATATTTAAAACTTTTTGAGCAATCGCTGGCCCAGCGCGCCCGTTTGAGTATTTTCCAAAAAAATCAACAACATTTCCAGTAAAACGCGTTTTAAAGAATGAGATATCTTGCTTAAAATAATGGCATCTGCTTTTACTAAAACACTTGTAGTTTTTGTTCTATTAAACGGAAAATGATAAACTTGGTATTTTTATAAAGCTGATAAGATGGCCCATAAAATAAAATCATAAATAAATTGTCAATTTTTGGCGAAATTGACGGTTTCAGGGTAGTCGGATACCTTAAGCGTTTTTGCGTTAAAGGAATTTCTCTGTATTCGATATTGATAACTGATACACCACGTAGAAGGGCTGATGCATGTTATGCTGAGGTGGTCTAAGAGCTTGGGAGTGAGATGCCAGCTCAGGTGTCGTCCTCATCATTAGACCATTGTTCAATATTACAAAGGTTCGTTGCTTATAACTCTCATGTTGCTTTAAAGTTTAACGTTGAAAAATTTAATTTCATGAGATCCAAAACACTTTTGAAACCCCCAAAGTATTTCAATATAATTTTTCAAACATTCTGATTATGTCGACACATTTATATTTTGCGCAATTACCTTCAATGAAGTTTGTATGTATGCAGATAAATATGTTTTGATGAGATACACTAAGCTTTCAAATACACCTGTTGTCTGTTCTCCTTTAATAAATTGCATGAATCATCACGAATAATGAAGTTATTATAAACATATTTATTTCGCTTCGAAGTTAATTTGAAAAATTTCCTTGATTGTTTCTATGAAGAGACTGAAGGAAATAGCGAGTTTTTGTTTGTTTATATTCCTTAAAATTAATAAACTACGTAACATATATTTTGTTTTATTGATGTTTTAATGGGGTTTTTGACAGATAGATAATGTCTCTTATGGATTTCATAACCATTAACTTTTTTGATACAATGTACAACTCCAAATTTAATTTAGTGTTGGGTTTGCTTTTGTTATCAATCTTTACGTATTGCGAGACAAAAGAATTGCACACCAATTTATGTTTATTGAACCTAGCAAAAATTACTTTGAATGATAAAAATTGAATTTTTAAAATGAATTTATTTAAAAATTCCTAAATATAATCTAATTTTCAATATTTTTAAGCAAAGATTGCTTTTTCATATGTATGCTATATTTTTAAAAAATTTCCAAAATTCGAACAATTTTTAAAGAATGATTTCGCCATTTGAATAGGTCTCATATTAACGTGTTTTTTTTTTCAACATACAAAATGATTCGGTCATTTATTCCTTTTTTAAACTAAAAAAAGTACATTTTATGATACATTTAAATATGAGTCTGGAACACTATTTTGCAAACTATTTAAGAAAATTCTAAGTAATTTCTAAGCAAATTATGAATAAAAAAAATAGGGAATATACATTGACATTAATCTCGAATGAATGAATTGTGTAAATGTAAAAGTTAATTTAAATATCTGAAATACTAATTAAAGAAAAATGCTAAAAGATTTACTTTTTCCAATTACATATTTAACTTTTGCTAGGTTTTTTTTTTGTGAAGTTTAAATATTTCTGATTGTAGCAAGTTTAAATTATTCACTATTTTTGTAGTCGTTACCAAACTGTATTATTTAGTAGATAAATGTTTGTATTAATAGTTTTCAGCATCGTTAATAGAGTCTTAATTTTAAACAAGTAATATAAAACAAAATTTTAATCAATTTCTACTTAGGTCCACAAAGAAAATTTTTATTTTGATTAATTTTTAATAAATAGTTACAATTAATGTAAATATGTATATACATATAACAGAATCCCAAAATCAATTGTCAAAATAGAAAGCGATTTTCCATTTTCCTTTCTATATATGGTGTTGGACTATTTTTGTTACTATTTATGCATTGATTAAATTTAATTATTTTAATAAAATATTATAGTAGAAAAGGAGTCACATTCTCAGAAATTAGAGCATCCCAGGTGGGATTCGAATCCACAACCTTTGGATTAGAAGTCTAACTCTCTAGCCATTGCTATACAGAGACACGTCAAACGATATTCCTTTGTACATATGCTGTTGGACTATCATTTTTGTGTTTGTTACTATTTATTCATTTTTTAATTTAATTAATGAATAAATATTTGAAAAAACTGTAATAACATCAAGTGCATCCACTACTAGTATTTGAACTTAAATGGATGAATAGAAAGTATTCTATTAACGATTGAAAATTCGAACAAGATATATATATATATATATATAGGGAGAGAGTGAACTAATAATAGGAATTGAAAAATCATCTACACAGAATACAAAATTATGTCTTATTTATATTTTTTGAATTCTTTTACAGGTCCAATTTATTTTGATTATTTTGTTCGTCACAGTGGTAATGCCTTTAACTGGATGTTCAGCCGCAAAATCAAGTATTTACATCAACGTTATAGCAGCTGCTCTCTTCTTCGTTCTGTTCTATAACTTTTACAAGCACTCCTTCACGCCGAAGAAAACAGAAAGTGAAAAATGCAACGGTACATCCAAAAAGATAGAAAATGAAAGCACAAATCAAAATGGACTCAAACACTCAAACGGAGAAGTGCTGACAAACGGTCAATCCAAGGTGAAATGTAACTGAAGTGATATCCCAGTATTAATATTTTCCGACATTTTTCAATATGGTGCAGTGTACGTTTTTTGATTTTTTTTTACCACGATGTAATTCTGAAAAAGGTTTTATGACTGTTATTTTGTATGCCAGTCAGAAAGAGAGAATGGAAGATTTCTTTCCTTAAGAAACACTAGGATTTAGTGAAATAAGTCCAATCTTTCTGCCATTATATCACCAACTCTTGGTACCAGATGTTGAAACTTTGAAATTCAGGGATCCAGAAGTGAATCAACGACAGCTGAATACTATTGAACGACAAATATCGTTTCGAAAGACATTTTTAATTCTCTAACATAACTTTGAAATATTGTGTTGTTGTTATGCCACGTTTTTTTAGTCACTTCCGATCTATACCATGCTTATTTTGTTTTTGTTGAAGTAGAACATGTGTAAAATGATAGAAAACACGTATTTTTATGAATCCTCTTCCATGAGAATTACTTCTGTGTGGATGAACAAATAATGTAATACATTGACAATCTTATTTTACTGAAAATACAATTATCAATTATATTTGCCATGAATGTAAGAAAAATGCAGCAGAATCTCGATAACTCTGCACTCATTAGTCCGGATAACTCATCCACACTTTATAGGTCGAAAAAACCCCACGTCTAGAACCGTTCAAGCATTATCATGTAGTAAATACTCTATGCCTTTATAAAGAGCGTACTTTTTTTTTTGCTTAAGAGTACTTGGGCCACTTATTTTCTGTTGAATTCGCTTGCAAACAATACATAGTATAAATGCAGTTCAATATTTTCTGAGGAAACACTGGTACTTATTCTTTTTAATTCCATTCTCGATAGCCCAGCATTTTAACAATCTCAGCCACCCTTTAATCCATATCAAGCCGAGTTCTCAGGACTCTACCGTGTGTTCACTTTTAATTAAAGACCAGTACATTTTTTTCACCTTTGTTCAGTAATAATATTTGAATGCCAATGATTTTAAATATCTAATGCTTAGAATACTTAGCGCTCATTAAAAAAAATATTCATTCAAAAATTTTACAGATTTTACTGAACTTTTTGTTTAAGCCAAATTTAGACTTCTGAAAACTGGATTTTCGCAAATTTCTCAAACAATACCTAAATTGATTTGTAACGTCGGTAAGCTTTAAATAAATTAAAGTAATACTTTTTTGTCGAATAATATAATAATTTTATTTTTTGTAAGATTATTTTATTTTTATGCATAATTTTTCGGTATTTTTTGCCTGTTTTTTTAATAACCTTTCATGTTTATTTCGTAGAAATTTTGAAATGTTTTGTATTAGATTTAAACAAAATAAATATTTGCGTTCAATCTTTTATGTGTGTTTTATGTTTATTAATTCGAATTTTTAATATATTATATTTATAAATATTGCGTCTGTGTTTTTCATATTGAAATTTTGAAAAAAAAAACTTGTTTTATTCATCATATTTTTTCCACCTAAACAATGGTAAGTTAATAGAAAAATTTTATTCCCATAGTAATTTTATTTTGCCATACATATTTGTATTTTAATTTGAAAATTGTAATTACGAATTTTTTAAATGTTGCGTCTAAAATATCAATGATGGTGTTTATAGTGAAAAATTATTTTCATAGCATAAATTCTCTTTATTATCAATGTAAACTAATATTAATTTTCATACAATTGTCTATGTTTGTTAAATGCTTCAAGCATTTTATGTAATTCATTGATTAAAGTGTTATAAAATTTCAGCGTCTTGGTTTATTAAGTTTTTGCTTGAATTTTTTATCCATCATTATACTTCTGTGTATATTAAGTATGTAAATGTTATGCTCTGAGGGAAAATACAAGGTGATTCATAAAGAAGTATACACTTTCAATACTCTGTAAATCAAGAACAATGTAAGATATTATATGTTTCCGCCCAAATGCGTGTAAAGCTAACTGAATCAAGTCCATCGATAGCAGTTGTGATACGCTGTTTCAGCTGTGCTAGATCACAGGAAGGAGAGGGACGAATACATTACTATTTACGTACCTCCACAGGAGGAAACACAAAATTTTAAGTCAGGACTTCAGGGTGGCCATTGGGTATTTGGCACGGTGTAGTCCGCGACTCATTCAATCCATCGATGAGAGAGATGTTCATCAAGATAATATCGCAGGTTGGCTGATTAGTGTGGTGGTGTGCCATCCAATTGGAGAATGAAGTTGTCAATGTCATCCTGCAACTGTAGCATCAACCAAGGAACTAATATATCCAAAAAAAGTGGCTCCCGTGACAGTTTGCTCGTGAAAAAAGAAAGGGGCAAACTCTTTCTTTCTGACAATGCTCAGAACGCATTTGATCTAGCTCGTATTGCACTATACAGTCGACTCTCGATAATTCAAACCTTCGATAATACGAACCTCTCGATAATTCGAAGTATATGCTCAGTCCTTAGAAAAACTCTTGATATTTCGAACTAAATCAATACGTTTTGGTACACTCAATATTTCGAAGTAAAATCTGTGGCTGGCCAGACTACAATACGCTATAATTCGAAGTTATCTTACAAAACTCTCGACAATTCTAACATTCATCAAGAATCCTGTAGCAAATAGGTTGAAGTTTACATTTTTTTTGTTGTATTGCCTCTGCATGTTACCCCTGTAACGCAGCCTCTTTGATGACCATTTGTCCGCTCTTCTTACTGTTTCCCGGTTCCTCAAGCGATAAAGCACTTTTATTGCTTTCCTTCTTCAAGTGAACAACAGACCAACCGCACCTGCTGTCAGCCGTTCATATCTTTCGCTTAAAACACGTTGCATTGTTACACAAGTGTTCAGGAAGGATGATTCGCTATTGTGAAAAAAAGATGCGTAGGATTGTATATGAATGTTTTTTTTTTAATACAGGACTTTTAACTTCTGTAAAATATTTATACGTATAAATATGCACTTTTAAAAAATACTTTAAAATAACTTTATACATATGTACATTCGTTGTTTTATTACACAGTTTCAATGTGTTAGGGAAAAAAGTCTATTCATGTATTTTGAGAATTTTTTCTACTCTCTTCTTTTCATTGGTCCCTCCAACTTCGAATTATCGAGAGTCGACTGTATATGGTTATTGCCTGCGTCCCTTCATTCAGGGGTGAGACACAAACTTTAAAAGTACATCTGCCTTACGGTTCGCTGAGGTAGTGTTGTCTTTGACTGTTACTGTTTTGCAGTGTCAGAAAAGTGTAATTTTCTTTGTGAATAACCCTGTATAACTGTTACATAGTATGACTAAAAAATTTATAAAAATATTCATTTTCATACTAATATATGAAGTCTCAAAGAAGAAAAAATGGCAACACAGCATCATCTAATTGTTTTACTGTATAAAACAAACAAAAAAGTCATTTTTCAGCATACAATCATACAATTGTATAAAAAAGCATTTTTCGACCAGAATTATGAGAAAAAGGTAGAAAACCACAATAGAAACGGGATACAAATGCGAATATGAGGAACACAAATTTAGAACTGACATGAGAGTATGCAAAATGCATTTAATGGGTTTGTGTATTACAAAGAAACATACAAAGTAGGAGGAAAACAAAAACTCCAAAATATTCACTTTAAACTACAGAAAAATCATGAGTGCAATATGGATACAAGAAACCATTAGGACATCTTTACATGTGATAAAAAGATTAGTAATCTTAAGGAGAGGCGTAATTTTACAAGAGTTGTCCAAAAGTTGGGAATTGACAATAGTGTTGCATTCGGAAACTTGAAAAGCCTTCTAAAAGTCATATGATTAGCATTAGTTCAGTGAAACAAAAGTGATGGCTGATATATTGTCAGATTGGCAAAAAGAGACCAAAATCAAAAAGCAGGCAACATTTCTCAAAAGCTACGCACAGTTTCATTAATTGCAGCCTATTAGAAATACCGTTTAAAGTGGTGTAATGAACACAAAGACTGAACGTCTTATCAGTAGCTTCACGTCCGTTTTACCTTTAGTCTAAGTAACGATTATCAACCCAGTTAATATAGAGAGAGGCAGGAACATGCTTTCATCCCACTAATATCTGGGAAAGAAACAGGTAGTGAGGGTATAAGGGGCGCGGTCTATTCTCAGTCCTACTTAGAGGTGTGGGTGGAAGTGAAAGATGATTAGCATTAATATTTTTAAAATCTACTTATTAAACACACAAATTATCAACAGACAGAATTCTATAATTCAAACTAGAAGAAATGTTCCTAATAAGAGCAATAGGAGATTGAACAACGAGAGGCGAATTACGAGAAGACTTCCTATATATCCATCCTCCTTTTTTAGGATCAATCTGCTTCCTAAATATTTGAGTTATAATTTAACTAGTGACCAATCGTCACTTTAATACCTTCAATTGTCTAATCTCTGAAGCGTACTAAATGTAGAAGAGTACCTGATCGGTAGCTATCTCTCCCTTAGTCAGATTCTCTATATTTCAATCTCTATATTAGTCCTTCACTCTAGCTTGAAAACCTAGACTATATATATCTGACCTAATCAACATATCACGGTTGATTCTTCAAAAGGTTGGTTGTGAATAAATTCAAATTGATAGATCAAAGATTTCCCAAGAGGATTAGAGGATAGATATGTCACAAGGGGACATAGCGATAAGCAGACGGCCAGAGCTCCACATTTTCGACAAAGTTCACTTACCAGAAATCGTTATTGTGATAGTTAATTTCTCCATTTAAGTCTGTTCTGAGGTGTCATTGGTCTATACTTTAATTTTATGGTCAACAACGGACAATCACATAGGAGTTATGCTGTCCAGAAAGGAAAGACACTCAAAGATTGGATTGATCACCTTTCACCAGATTTAAATACCATCAAACATGTGTGAGATGATTTGGGTAAGGCTTGGAGGCATGATTGTATTCTTCGAAGACTTTCAACTGACACAGATGCAGATTGATAACTCAGAACTCTTACCCAAAGAATTGTTGTTTGCCCTGTTGTTGAATGTGAGCTGAAGGCACAATCACAGTAGTTAGGGACGTCATAAGCCTTACTAGGGATTTTAGTTCATTATTCTCCCTCTTGGCCTGACAGTACTTTCTACCAAAGCCATTCTGCCAATAAAATTTTT
>BMAO01012320.1:0-12148 GCA_019973975.1 Trichonephila clavata
TGCTTTAAAATGTATTTAAATGCAATAATGTACGGTGACTTATTCAGATTGCTCAATCCACTTGTGTTCTCAACCATTTTATAATTTACGTGCTTTAATTTGCTACATAAGTGTTTTAGTCTGGCAGTGATTGTTTTCTTTGTAATCAGAAAATGTATGCTATTTTCACAAATAAAAGTTGCATAACTCGTTTTAAATTTTACTTCAATGCACATTTCCTTATTATAAATTTGTAAAGAAAAACAAAATTTATCAACCAATTTATTAATTATCCTTCAATTATGCATCTATACGAACTTTTAATCAAAGAATATTAAATCAACTGCTAATTATGCATAAACTGTAGCATATATATAAATACAACAGTGAATGTATTTTATTGTGAATTTAGTTGTATGCCTTCCGGATACAAGATAATTATACAAATTACTTTCATTCCTGGAAATAAACTTCGGAGTTATCTTGTGTCTCTGCGGGAGTTTATCGCAACTTATCTAATTTGCGATTCTCTCGTTTTAGTTCGATATTTCGGTTGGGGTAAAGGATTTCAATAAAATTAAGCCTAAGCGCAGATACTCACAATTAAGGAAATTTGATAAAACCGTAAATGGTGTGTGTATAACAAAATATTTATTCTTAAATAATTACTTTCATTTTAAGGATTCTAATACTCTAAATTTCATTAGGAACTAATTTACTTTTATTATTAGGGAGAAGAGATGAATTTTTCTGTTATTTATCAGAACTTCAGTGATATTAAGATTGTAGATGAGATCTATAACCGTTTTATTAGAATCCAAGTAATTATAGAAAGTGTTAAAGGAAAAATAAATTCATTACCGAGCTTACGAATGCGGATTGAAAGCAAAACTTTTAATTAAATTCTGAATCCCTTAACTGTGTTTTAAACCCAAAATTGGTATTAATGACGTTGTTTGTAAGGAGATTATTGTCACTATGGGCCTTTTTCATTTTAAAGCTTTGATTTTCTTGCACATTCATTTGAGAAAATTTCACATTCAAATTCTCTAAAAAAGATCTTTTTAAACGACATTTCAAGCATCATTGAATATTAAATGTAGCACATTATTTTTTAAATACTAAAACTGTGAGATTTTTTAGAGCAAAGGACAAAAACAAGTTATTCAATTCTTCTATACTATAGTAAAACAGCATAATTTTGTATTAAAAAAACATCATTTTCATTAACGATACTAGCTATAGTATACCCGTTCTTCGCAAAGGTGAGTTGAAGAATTAACAATACAGATTGAAGGACAAAGAAGTTTTTAAAGAGTTAATTTTACGTAAATGCAAATTAAAAAAAAAAAAATTTTTTTTTACGTATTTCGGCTGAAACAAAAAAAACCGTATTTGTTAAATTTTGAGTCCAGAGGTCTAATAACTGATGAAAGGATTTTTTTTTTATTTATAACGTCCCGCAACTCTCTCTGGGTCGATTTTTGAAAACCCATCTTAAGCTGATTTCTGCTCAGCAAAGTAACACATTGTTACAAATTTGTATAATGAATGCTTAAATAATGTAAATAACTTATATTTAGATGTGTAATACGTTAATATTACTTTCTATTGTATTTATTTTATATTAAATTATAATATTCTCAAGCAAAGCCGATTCTTACAATAAATGGCGATTCAATGGAAAGATAGCGAAGTGTTGGTGATAGAGCCAAGCTGGCATCATTTTTGGCGACCACGTTGGCAACTTAACAATTGATTGAACGGTGTAGAATTTGTTTTGCTGTAGCACCACCTGGTGGGGAGTTTAAGCAAAGAGGATAGCACAAAAACCTTCTACACAAAAATACATATATATGCCAGTTTTCACATAGTGATCAGTTGATATATATATATATATATATATATATATATAATTATATTATATTATATATTATATAAGATAATTTCTTTACCTTATTTTCGAAAAACTGTCAAACGCCTATGTGTTGCCTCTATGTATGATATTAATGAACAATAAATAAACTAACTATGAATTATGTTGTCCGATATTCAGTTACATTAATTATGCCAATCACGGGAACAAAAGTTTTGATTGAAAATTATGCACTGTCATTGTGTAAATCAATACTGAACAATGAGTGCATAATTCCTTTTGCTTTAATCTTTCATTTGAAAAAACAAGGCTACATCAACATTATTAAAAAAAGCTCAAATTTTCTTGTCTGGACGATTTTATTAAAATTTGAATTTTCTGATTGGTTTATGAATTAAAGAAATCATGTTTGAAAGATTCTTCGATACATTCGCGCAATTATTACTTACCTTAAATATTTTGAACTCTCAAAATATGAGATATTGTGAGAGTGGTCACTATTTTAAAATTTTTAAAATTAAATTATAATGAATGTCAATGGCATAACGTACACCCCCGCAACCCCCTACATCGTTGGGGGCCCAAGGTTTTAGGGGACTCAAAGCCTGACTGCCACCATATACCTACCCTTTGTAAAATCCACCTGGGGGCCCCAAACTTAATTTTGCAGAGGGGCCCAAATATTCTCCATTACGCCACAGGTGACTGTCATAAATATGTGGATACTCGGGTTCGTATAAAATAAGTAACAAATAAACTGCTAATTTAAATTAATGAATTAAATTATTTTTAGACAATGCTTTTATTTGCTTACGTTAAACCTGACTCGGGATCCACAAAAATTATCTAAATTAGCTTTTTTAAAATCATTCATTTGTACCAGAGAAGCAAAAAATGAACTTGCTAAAATGTTCGAATGCTTTAACAAAAATTTATGAATAATTTAATGTTTTCAATATTTAGTTGGATATTCTTTAGATGAAAATATATTCTTGATTTGTTTTTCAACAGATTTAAAAACTGTAACGGGGGAGGGGGACTGTTTAACTTTTCCCTCTTTATATATATACTAGCTGTTACCCGCTCGCTTCGCTGGGTATTTCATGTTGTTTTATAAATTTTTACTGCTTATATATATGTATAAATTATTGATATCTAAGTCCTAACATTAAGAATTCGATTGTATTGAAAAATATACTTATACCTTTAACTGTCGCAAAAAAAAAAGGGCAGAACTCATCTAATTTGTATTTTCTAAAAATCTCTAAAATTGAAGTAAGAATGATGTTTGCTCTTTCGTAACCCATAAACCAAGCGGATTCCCGCAAAACCAAATTTCGGTGGATCTCTACTCCGTAAATTGAACATGCAAGCCAAATTTCAAGTCTAAACTAACAGAAGAAAACAAAAGTTTTACTATCAATATCCCCGTAATCCCGTTGAGAGCCGTTTTCCAAAATAACCGCTCTTAGCAGATATCAATTCAACAAAAGAAAAATGCTAACCAAATTTCATTATTATAGTCCTTGTAGCTCGAAAAAAGGAATTTTTTTTGTACAATACGTCCCAGTAACCCCTGCACGCCCTTCCAGAACTTGATTTGCTTAAAATACATTCTTAGTGGATCCCTATTCAACAAAAGAAACATGCTTAACAAATTTCAAGTATTTGGTTCTAACAATTAAAAACAGGAATTTTTTTCTGTGACTCCTCTTGACCCTCGCGACCATCCTTGGGGGTCAATTTTCGTTTACTCTTTGTTAGAGAAACTCTATTCCATGAAAGGAACATGCATACCAATTTTCAAGCAGGATGATCAAATAGTTTAAAAATGGAAATATTTATCGATTACGCCTCTTAATCTCCCGAAATTAAACTTAGTAGTTGATATTCGCAAAACCCATTTTGTAGCGGTTCTCTACTTTACGAAAGGAATCTGCTTATCAAATTTCAAGACTGTACGTCTAATAGTTTAAAAATGGGGATAATTATCTATAACGCCACTTGAGCCCCCGCAACGCCACTTCTGGTCTGTTTTCACAAAACCCATTTTGTAGGGGAATTGCACTCTCTATGAAAGGAATCTGCTTAGCAAAATTTGAAGACTGTGCGTCCAATAAATTAAAAATGCAAAAAAAAAATTATCTATAACGCCCCTTGAACCCCCGCAACGCCACCTAGGGGTCGATTTTCACAAAACACATTTTTTAGTGTATCTCTATCCTATGAGAGGAATCTGCTTACCAAATTTCAAGACTGTGCGTCTAATACTTTAAAAATAGAAATAATTATTTATATCTGCCCTTAACCCCCTGCAACACCCCTTGTGGGTCAATTTTCCCAAAACCCGTTTTGTAGCGAATATTTACTCTATGAAAAAAATATTCCTACCAATTTTCAAGCAGGTAGGTCAAGTAGTTTAAAAACTAAAATATTTATCTGTTACGCCACTTCATCTCCCGCAACGCCACTTAGAGGTCTGTTTTCCCAAAACCTTCTTATTGTTGATCTCTACTCTTTGAAAGAAATCTATTTATAAAATATAAAGACTGTGCGTCTAATAGTTTAAAAACGGAAATAATTATCTATAACACCCCTTAAGTCACGCAACGCCACTTGGGGGCAACTTTCACGAAATCCATTTTGTAGCTTATCTCTAACCTATGAGAGCAATCTGCTTACTAAGTTTCAAGACTGTACGTCTAATAACTTAAAAATCGGAATTTATAATGCCCCTTAAACCCCCACCCCCGCAACAACCCTTGGGGTCCATTTTCCCAAAACCCATTTTGTAGCGGATATTTACTCCATGAAAGAAACTTACCTACCTGTTTTCAAGCAGGTAGGTGAAGTAGTTTAAAAACGGAGATATTTATCTATTACGCCCCTTAATCCCCCGCAACGCCACTTAGAAGTCTGTTTTCACAAAACCGCTTTTGTAATTGATCATTATTCTACGAAAGGAATCTATTTATATCAAATTTAAAGACAGTGCGTCAAATAGTTTTAAAATGGAAATAATTATCTGTAACGCTCCCTAAGCCCCTGCAACGCCACTTGGGGGTCGATTTTCACCAAACTTATTTTGTAGTGGATCTCTACTGTATGAAAGGAATCTGCTTACCCAATTTCAAAATTGTACATTGAGTAGTTTAAACATGGAAACAATTATTTATAACGCCCCTTAACCCCCGTAACGCCCCTTGCGTTTCGAATTTCGGAAAATCCGTTCTTAGCTGATGTCTACTCTCTGAAAGGAATATGTCTACCAAATTTCAAGTCTGTAGGTTAAATAGTTCCAGAGATATCGTGATTAGTCAGTCAGTCAGTCAGTCAGTCAGTCAGTGAGTCGCTTTTCTCCTTTATATATATAGATATGTCGTCTTTTCTTTCAATTGTATAGTGAAAGAAAAATTGCACTTTTTCTAATTCATTAAAAATATTTATTGTATTGATGTCAGAAAGATAAGATGAAAAAAAAAATCTGAAAGTTTTTGATAAAAAACGTAAAGGAAGTTCAAGGGTATATTTTTATGATCATCATTCTAAGATAACTAAAATAATTGCTGAGATTTCTCATCCTTTTGTTTAACCATTTATTTCTTTAATGTATAAGCACATTTTTTACTTTTATATCTAATTTTGTGTTAAAGTATCCAACAACGTTCGGAACCACGATTTTGAAAATGCGTGTTGTAGCGTCACTTCATTAGACGAACACTGTATCACAATTCTTGTCAATTTTAATGCATTGGGGTGAGTTGAATGGCTAGTTGGGTCATTGTATTTTTCAAAGAGAGACCATGTATTCTTCTCTCACGCCTGGGGGCAAAACAAATGTTGATCTGATTCTGTAAATGGCTTTGATGTTACCACTCCTCTTCTTTTTCCGACACCCATGGGGCTTTTAGTCACAACTATTTATGGAAGTGACACTCCTGTTGAACGTTTATCCATTGCTTCGTTCCTTCACATATGTGGGCCACGAACTACTTGAATGGTAAGAATGTCAGCCTGTTGTGAGGAAAAAAGGCCTCAGTAGGGTATTCCGACTGTAAGAGCGACAGATAGATAAAAGAACCTTCCGTATGGTTTGTGAGGTACGGGGACGAGTTGATTTCAGTTTATTGACTCAAAGAACCAATGAGAAGTTGGGACCAAGATGAAGAATGCCGGATGCAGACTTGCGATGCTCGCCAATCAGAAATTATTAGAGGCGTGAAAGTGGCCTGGTCAGGGAGTTTAAAGAGTCGATTCGGAAGGACAGCCGCACCTGGGAGACGATCTTCAGAAGGTCTATGAACATCCATCCGGACTTAAACTTTTCTGCAGAGAAAAGCGAAGAATAGAATAATAAATAATGAATTAGTTTTCAAATTAATTTGTGTTAATTAAAAGTCTATAGGCTAACAGCTGTAAGACCACTCTCTCTACGCAAAAATGAAGTAACTATGAGATTTTACCACGTTACAGTATAAATTAAAATTTTTTTTGTTATTCAGTGCCACCAGAATTAGGATAAATATATAAAAAAAATTGTCAAGAATATTACTGCAGCAAAAAAATTACTTAAGGTATCTGAGCACGTGAGACAATTTTTTTAAAAAAAAATTGAAGATATGGAAATTTTTTTGTTGTTTTTAGATTTGTTTAGTTCCTTTTAAGAAAAACATGCTAAAATTAAGAAGAGAAAAAGAAATTATTATTACTAAAATGGGAAGATAATGGGTAAAAATGTACAAAATATAACATAAGTGCGGCTCATTCTGTACCAAAAGTTTATGAACAAATTTTCAAGTTTTCGATTCTGATGTGTTGCTCTGTTATTCATTTTTGAAATGACCTTCAGGATAAGATATATTTTAATTTTTACAAAAGCTAGAGCACTTTAATTTAGTCATTATATGAAATTTCTTAAAATAACGATTATATTAACGTAAGGGACTGTAAATTTTGTAATAAAACAGTGATTGATAAATCTGAAGGTTAAAACACTTCTACTGTTATACAGAACATACACAAAAAATTTCAGTTAACTATTTTCAAAACTTTTTGAGTAATCGCTGGCCCCGTTTGAGCATTTAAAAAAAAACACATTTCGTGTAAAACGCGTTTTAGAGTGTAACATCTTGCTTAAAGTAATGGCATTTGCTTTTACTGAAACACTTGTATAGTTTTTGTTCTACTGAACTGAAAAAAATTAACTTGGCACTTTTATAAAGAAAATAAGTTGGCCTATAAAATAAAATCATGAAAATATTGTCAATTTTTTGCAAAATTCACAATTTTAGGGCGTCGGATACCATAAAAACGATTTTTTGGTAAAAAAAAAGGAAGAACGAATGTCATATTTTCAAAACATTCTCTTTTTATTGAAAATGCTTTTATAATAATATTTTTCTTATACGTACATAATAGTTCTTTACAGAGCTTGGTCTAGGATTTTTGAAAAATTCACATTGTTTTCAGAGTTACGAGTGATTGAAGCAACAATTGATGTTTTTTGTTAAAATTTCGCTACTCTGATGTATTAAAACATGAATAAATTCCCTTCTAAATAATATATTTTAAAAATCCTAGTTCAGGCTCTGTATAGAAATATTATTTATATATAGACGAAATATTATTATTATAATTTTCTATAAAAGGAGAATGTTCTGAAAATCTGTCTTTTTCTCTTCATTTTTTGCCAAAAAATTACAATTAAATAGTTTTTTCCTGAAATAACATTACTAAAATAATTTTATATGTATATTATCTAAATCAGATGCTACTAATATAAAAAAAATATTGTTTTATACGATTTTTTAAAAACACGTTTTCGAACGTAGTCGGATACCTTAAACAAGTTTTTACTGTTCCATTTTTGTGGATTTTACTGTCTGGTGTTTAAATTTTAAAAACCAGTTTAAAACGGGATAAAATATTTATTTTCAAAGACAAAGGGCTAAAATATAAATAGCAATATGTTGATAAAATTATTAAGACAATTTGTTAAACATACGTACATAGGGAAGTTATATAATATTTATATAATTAACAAACCAATTTTTGGTTAATGATTTTTTAAAAGTATAAATATTCAAATAATTCTGACAGTTAAGGCAAATGGGAATTATGTTTCATATTGTATTCCTTGAGCTATTTGAAACCACATTATATATTATTTCTCCTAAAAATTTCGATAAATTTTTGTTTGTGTAATAAGTATGTGAAAAAGGTGCACTATATTAGTAAAATATTTAAGTTTTTCAAAATTCAAATCTCCTATTTAACAAATTTGGTTGAAATGCAATTTGATAATTAAATATGTCATAATTAATTATATAAAATGGACTTAATCAAAATTACTCATAGATGTCATTTTATTGTTTGAAATTGAACTCTGCAGAAATATTTTGCAAATAAATTTGTATCCAACTTTATTTCCAGCGTTTTATTTAAGTGTATAAACCATTCCCTTTTTGCTAATTTTTTTTATTTAAGTTGGAAGTCGCCTGAAAATTAGAAAAATAAAGTGAATTTGTACATTTTTTTATACTCTTGTTATTTATAATTACTAAAAACATAAAAAAATATGCTTGATATTTTAACGGTAAAGGAAAAGAAATTTCGTCGAGTTAATTTCGTTTCTCACTTCGTTTTAATTTTCACAGAATTTCATTTAATATACAAGTTCCAATTTTTTTCATTAATGTATAAATTTGAGCTATTAAGTTTAATTAAATATTTTATTTAAAATACACGTTAGAAGCTTGGAAATTCTTTTAATTTAATTTATAATTTAACCACCATCATAAATTTAATTAAGAATTCTCCGCAATCTAATTTTTAATATCGTATCATCAACATTAAAAAATTAAAAAAAAGTTATATTGAATAATAAACACTTGTAAAGAAGCTGAAATATATATTTTTTTATAATTTAACAACAACGCAATTTCTTACTTTAATTTATTTTTCGTTAAAATGAATGAGTAGAAATTTCATTAAGCATTCTCTTCTAGATTCATATTTTAAACACACTACAAAGAGTTGTTCATTACTACCGCATAATGTCATGAAATTCATTTAGTATTTAACAAAGCTCAATATTCCTTCAGTTTTGAATTTTTGGAAACGAAAGTGTATTTTAGTATCCATACTAAGGAATTCAATTTGTACGTACATAAAATACTATTTTACTCAAAATATTTTGTTCATATCAGATTTTTCTTAATTAAGTATAAATATAGATTGTTGAAGGTCAGCGTTTGTAAAATTTTCTCGCATTATGTAAATAACCTACAAATTTGTACGGAGAAATTTGTCGCCTGTAAAATTCAATGGAACGTTCGGAAGTAAGTGAAGAAACGAATTAGGCAGATATTTGAATATTCGTACAAGACCCGCATTCATAATACACACAAGAGAATCTATTGATCAAAACAGCATTTAAATTAAATTTTTGAGAGAGAGAATTTGGTACATATATAACGCTTCAGATTAAATTAACTTAAAGTCATACACTCTTGGAGAGGGTTATTAAAACAAAGCCGAAAGTGTGGATTTTCTGAGTCTAAAATTATCAATTGAAATTCTAATACAATTGTCTTTAACTCGATGATGTAAAAACGAAAGTTGAAGCAATGAAATATGGCAGATAAAATGACTAAACTGAATATTAACTCTGCAATAGGGAAACTTTTGGTCTTCTGCGAAGAAAATGAAACACAGCTTTCGTCTATGAAGATAATGCAACTCATTGTTGCAAATTTTCTCGGAGAAAAATAGCTGGTGATTCCAATTAATTGAACAATAACATATTTATTAAAGGTCAGAGACAAACATATAACTATACACGAAGGCAAACAGACATATATACACAAAGGAATAGTATAAGGTATTATTTACAATAGTGCAAAACGCAATACAGTAGAACATCGTTTATCCGAACGTTTACTATCCGGAGCGTCAAATATCCGAACCAGAGTCCGGATACGTTTTCGAACAGTGCAATGCTCAACAGTTGTTTCATGTGAGGCCAAAAGTGACGGGAAACTTCAAGGTGAGGGATATTTGGGGAATTTAGTTGTGTGATTTCGTAAACGTCTGCGTGGAATATTAGGTCAGTTTGTTTCCAAGTGAGAGGGTGTATACGTGCTCTTTTGTTGAGCTTTGTTGATGTAGAAACCTGGATGGCATGCTATGCAGAAGGCTGTGGATTTCAAATGCAAAATGAGGATGAGATTGTCACTTCCATGCCAAAAGAATCCGACCCTGTCGACGATGAAACGGATGAAGACGAGGACGACAACAACAGATGTAGCAAATATCCATCAAATTTTGACGCCTTTTCTGCGTTAGAGACTGCTATAAAGTGGTACGAACAACAATCAGAGTGCTGTCCTACATAACTACTGCTGCTAAAGAGAATCAGAGACCTTGAATTGAAAAAACGGAGGTGTACAATGGCACAGCAAAAATAGGTGATTATTTCCCCAATCAAGGTAAAATTGCGACATTTTGAGCCTATTTTGCTTTTCTTCAAGCTCAGTTCCCGAATGTGATAATTTTTAATATTTGTATAGTGTCCAGTGTCATATATTGCATGAATCGCATTCGGTTTTTGGTTATTCGAACAATCGCGTACCCGAACGGAGTCCGGTGCCAATTGATTCGGATAAACGACGTTCTACTGTAGTTATAAACAGGCTTTACAACGTTTTAAAAACAACTCTTGTGATGAATGTGCTGTCACGTTCATCGGTGTTTCAGGGTTAGAATAAAGATCCCATAATATTTTATTAATCTTTCACTTAATTTTAATAACCGAGGTAGGAAAAGAATCTTTTATTAAGTATAGGAGCAAAAGCACGGTAGAAATGATACTTAATATTTAATTGTAATTCAATTAGCTTACTCATAGAACGCTTTCATTATCTACTGTCTAAATTACCGTAATTCCGTTCTCAGCAATCTTTAATTATTCATCCATCAATCGTCGAGCTACTCTCAACTAACTCACAGCTACTTTCCGATAACCACAAATTGTTAATTTGTAACTCTTAGCCATTAACTCCCCGTACCTAAAAGTTAATGCTTAAATATCATCTTTCATTTACATAAACCATGTCTTCTTCGGGAGAAAGTTTTCAATAGAACAATATTTAAGAGAAATAGTTTTCCCAAAAAGGATTAGTAAGACTTGTTCGCTAGCAGGAATTTAGACAGATAAAGTCTCTGATCGCAGTCAATGCACGAACTCAACTGTTTAGAATTTTGTGTCAAAGGTCCCTTATATACCTCTTAGAATTTTTACGAAAGAAACTTCTTGCTTGTTCCTTGGCGACATCATATTTTCATAAAATTTGTCGCCAAGGGCAATTGTCGTTAATTTGGCAACGATAGACAACTCTAGGCTTGCCATGAATATATTTTTCAATTTCCTGCTGAGATGCGAACTTAAACCTGCAAGACTCAATTATCCTTCAAGGAGATCTTTGCTACGGGGAAAAAACATGTGTGGTGTGTTTTAAACAGTGTTGATTAATTAGTTTTCAAATATTTTACTACAGATATAGTTCTCGAGAAATAATTAAATTTTCGGGAAATTTGGAAGAAATTGGACCCTTATAAAAAAATTCATCTAAAACAATATGGATTTAAATTCTATCCTTTCAAATTGCTTAAAAAATCGTTGAATTGGTTCCAAATAGTCAAAACCTTATATTCAAGAAAGCTCTTCAGTATTATCATTTGTATTATTAAATGTGAAAAATACATTTTTTTCTCTGAATTTTTAAAAAACAATTCTTTTAAAAGTCTGATATATGTAGCTTATATGAGATATAAGTAATTATAGTCATTTATATATAGTGCCTCTATCGAATAAAATATTTTTATAATTGTATCCAAGACATTACGCTAATAGAAATGCACAATACTTACAATTTTTCCCGAGTAAAATATCTTGTTTCTACTACTACTTCTGCTATCATTTACATTTATTTCACAAAAACTCCAAATTCGAAGACTGATAAAATCATAATTAATCATTTTATCACTTTCCCCCGAGTTAAAAATATTTGCTTCTAACGTCTTACTCTCTTATGGAGCTGTTATTAATTACATTCATTCATCAAACCCTCCATGTTCAAAAACATGATAAAACAAAATTATTTAATTATTAAAAAGTAAAATTAATATAATTTTTTTTCTAGAAAACTTTCCCCTCCAGCTAATGGGAAATTAATTTTTTTTTATCTGATTCAATTTATAACATTATAATGACTGTAATAAGAATTTTTCTTT
>BMAO01012321.1:0-20022 GCA_019973975.1 Trichonephila clavata
TTTTTTCGCTCACCACAACTATACTCCTGCCAACTTTACCCACTCCTGCCTTATACTGTTAAAAAATATTTTAAAAACAGAAGGTAATAAAATCTTATTGTTTTGACTTTATGAAAGCAAATTTATAATTTAAATATTAACGAAAAACATAATAACTAAGTAGAAACATTGTATAATATACAGTAAGTTAAACTTCCAGATATATTGTTATTGCTATTATTAAACATTATACTAAATTTATGAGCTGAGCTTTATACTAGTAAATTAATACGAATTAATATTATTGACAATACTCTAAAATTCAATTTCCTCCCATTAATGCCCGAAGTAGAATGTGTTGTCTGTGAAATTAAATTATTTCAAATTTACATGAAGATTGCAATTCAAATTTACTAAACTTCACGCTCTACTTGGAGGATTAAATTAATTAATTTGTAGCAGACACGCAGTAGTGAATCGCGTATAAACTGTGCTACCGTTATAATTTGATTCGTAATGATTACACATTTCTAAGACAAAAGCTTATATTGACACACTCAAGAGAAAATTTTAAAAGTTCTCAGTATCTGTGTCACTATTTGTTTTCTTAAATAATTAAATAAGTAGGAGAAAAATAACTCAACGTTATATTATTTTGTAAACATTTAACTAAGCAATTAAGTTCTCTAGTATGAGATTAATTATGTTGTGAATTACTGTATATAAACGAATTGTTTTATTGAATTTAAATAATTAGTTTCAGAGACATAATATATATTATTAATTTTATATGTATTTTATGTCTCCCATATATATATATATAACGGAGATTATTTTCTGAAGTGGAATAAATGGTAAAATAGCTTGTGTAGTTCTTATAATTTGTTAGGTACTTATTTATTAACTCATATAATTTGTAGACATTAGTATTGAGAAGATAATAATGTATTATGTATTAGTTTAATAATTACTGCTATTGAGTTAATATAGTAATAATATGTTATTCAGAAAGAGCATTTATTTAGGGATAAACTTCTGATAATGCTATAATTAATTAGAAAACTATTCACGTTGAAATCTCGAATATGAGTATTTTTGATGTTGACATACATAATATTTAGACAACATATAATGTAACTAAATTCACTTTCATGGTTCGGAAACTCATGGTCATAGACGTTAAAAAACGTTCGTTTGATGAGCAAAATTGGAAGAGAAAAAAACGTTTCGAAAAACATTCAAATAATTATAATATTTAAGATATGAGGAAAATTAACAAATGAACCATTATGTTTTTTTCTAAACTTTTACTGAAACGGGAAATGTATATTCAGGGAGATATTCGATATAAGTTTTAAAAATGTACATGATTTGTGAGGCGTAAAATACTGGAACATATATGTTTTCGAAAAAGAAGTCGAGACGTTTGGGAAAATTGATGGGTAGTGTGAGAGTGAAGAAATTAAATAACTGCTTTATTACGCCAACAGCTATTAATTACAGTATGTACAGTTCGTCACAAATCATTCAAAGTGTTTAGTTTTACCATTATGTCAGAATGTTATTTGTGAAGGAGGAGACAAACACAACCATTCTTTGCAGTGTTTCAAAAAGCGAACTCCCTTTCTACTCTGTTGGGGTGGAGGCGGTTGCCTCCCACACCTCGATCTGCACTCGGAGCCCCGGCTTACAGGAAATATTTTTTCTCACGGCCATCGGTTGTTGGAGAGATATCAGATGAAAGGACCACACAGTATATCTCAAGGGTACACTTGTGGTCCTGGATGACATAATGCTGTTCATATATGGATGCCGACGCTGCAGCTGCGAGACGGAAAACATTACAAAGTATATTATTGTTTTTACTTTATGGTAAAGATATTTTTATGTTTCTTAGGAATGTGGTAAGTTTAGTCTTTACCTCGGAAAGTTATTCGTGATAACTTTTTATAAAATTGCTTGCCTTTTTCAATTCCTACTATTAAATCACTCTCTCTCTCCCTATATATATATATATATATATATATATATATTGTTCAAATTTTTAATCGTTAATACAATACTTTCTATTCATCCATTCAAGTTCAAATACATTTTTTAAACTTGTAGTGGATGTCACTTGATGTTAATGCAGTTTTTTCAAATATTAATTCATTAATTAAGTTTTAATTTTTAATTTATTCTGTGTTATGTCTGTCGAAATTACAACTAGCTACAACAGATAGCACCAGTACGTTTTTCTAACGAAGTAGGAATTGACTTTGAAAAAAAAAGTTTATATTACTTGTTCAATTATTTAATTACATTTAGTGGTAAGATAGATTAACGGAAAAAATGCCATCCAACTTGGCACTCTGGTCAATTTATAATGGCTTAAAATTATGCAGTGTTGTTTTAGAAGTTTGAGAGTAAATGAAATCAATGAGACTTGAAATTTTTCTTTGGAAAGGTTGTGTCTACGGTAAATTAGTGGTCATGGGCAGGAACTCGTAGCCGGTGTTTATCGAGACAAGCGTTCAAGTCCTGATGCCACTGAAGATCCTCTGCATAGAGATATGGATGCAGGTTAGGTTATAAAATTACACAGGATGCTCAAATGCCTCGAGTTGGTGTGAAAGTTAGGAGAGAGTGGATTTCCCACTTAAATATCATCCTCATCACTTGACTGTGGTTCAACATTACAAGATACATCGCAAATAGCTCTCGTGTTACTTTATAATGCGAAGTTAATAAATACTAATCAAAAAGATTTTTTTTAATTTCAAGAAAAACACTTATTAATAGAAAATAACATCAAAGTGTCTCAACAATTGGAAAAATGCAAGTATCATATAATATAAATTAAATTATAATATCCCTAAAATGACTCAAAAAATATTTTATTGTTAAAAAGATAAAAAAGTTTCCTTTTCATTTTGATCCAATATTTAAATGTGTAAGTAACTTACAATTTCAAGAAGAAAAAAAATTATGCAGTTTCTAGGTAAAAAAAATGAGGAAAATAATATTTTCTAAAAACTTATTATGAAACTACTATTTTCTTTATTTGTATGCATATTTCTTTATATTTTAAAGTTGGGTATTTCCCTCTGTTTCTAAACTTTCTTGAAATTTGGATCTAACATAAATGTTCATGGTCAATGAATTGTGAAAGTACACTGTTTTAACATATGTTGTTGCATAACTATTTTTAAAATAATTTATGTGTTAAATAATGGGAAAAAAAAACGGTATCATTAAATATTTAGGAATCGTTGAACAAATATGTTCAAATAGAATTAAATGTTAAATACTTATTTAATTAGCTCAATTCATGACAGTCACATGATGAAGACAAACACGTGTCAAAACAGACATGGAACTAATTGCACTTGTTGTTCGATTTGTAAAACTTGGGTAAAATTTCTAATTTTATAATTGGGTAAACATGTTCATATGTTATAAGAAATAAGCTTCTTCAAAATATTTTAAAATTTAAAAAAATCTTATTTTATGCATATGCTTTTAAATAAAATGCATTTTGTCTACCTATGTGCATTATAGTTGTTGACAAATTTGTATTTCTTAAGAGAAAGTTTTTTGTGCAAAAAGCGAAAGTTGGCAACAACGAAGCGCATGAACTGATTTCCTGGAAACACATGATTGCTTTATCGTGTGACTATGAAGTCACATGAGATTTTGAACTGATTGGCTAAAAACACGGATTTATCATTTTCATGTGACCATGACGTCACATGATATGAGCCCATTAAGAAGAAATTAGGCGACATTGAGCGAGTGTCAATGGCAGTACACGTAATGGGCGCCGCGGTACCAACTGTTCTTCAGCCAGGCGCCTTGCGATGGTACGGTCTGACACAGTGGCTTGTAGTGAAGATGCTGCCTGTACATGAATGGAGGGCAATGAGACAATTGGCGCCATGCGAGCGTGTCGTATGTTGTGACGGTCTTTTCGACTATTGGCTTATAGAGGGCACCCTGAGTCTGGTCGCCATTTAACAAGTCTCTCTCTTGTCCACTGGTCCTAGGATCTCCTCACAGTAAAGTCAGAATGACCTAGTGGGCGAGCTACTCTCCAAGCTGACCATCCGTTTTCTTTATCATCACTATGATCCTCTTCCTCCCTCGAAGTCTGACAGCTGCTCATATTGTTTCCGATGGCGGCTTAAAGGTATCTCTAGATAAAAAGCGTCCTTCTACAGCAGTTGAAATACTCGCAAACACGCTCTGCTTGCCTGTTTTATAATACAAGACGAACAAAGTTCAAAGCCCTGGTGGCATTACGCAAAGCGCAATCACACTGCATTTCTAATCATTTACACATCTGCCTGACTAGTATCTCCGTACCGAATTTCGTAACAATCCAATTCTTACTTCTTGGTGCGCGACGAGTGTATTTTGAAAAGAAATAGTTTTAGAACATGTATAATAGCTTAATAATTTTTCTTACTTGCATTTTTATTTTTAAAAGCTCTAAATAATGTAATAAAAAATAATATACTACCTATATCGTCAAACACCCTGTTTCTATTTTAAGCCTTTCGAAAGAAAACATACGGGAAATGGTGATTCTATTTCTAGGAATGACAATATTAATACAATATGCTCCTGCCTTTCGCTTCACTGAACTTCAGGATCTTATTCAATCGCCCGAGAGAATCAGTTCAATAACATGATTATTGAACAAAGTTTGTTTCCGAGCTAATTTGTTCAGTAACCAGAAAGGGTTTGTATACCTGTATATTTCTTGGATTTATTTCCATGCATGCGGAATTTGTTTATTCAACAAAGCATAAGAACACGATTATATCTAACAATCTTATTAAATTCGTAGCTTTCAGAATAATTGATTTGATTAGATTGATTATAAATGTCTCTAATATCTTAATAAAGAAAGAAAAAATTCATAAAAGATAGAATAAACTTAATTTTCTCGTTATCTAGTTATTTCCAGAAAAAAAGACATCATGTCATATTTATTTGAGGTTAGGAGTGCAAAAATAATATTAACAATGGAATATGCCATTATTGCTTTTTGTTTCTGATGAGCAGTTACTTATTATTAATCAATCCTTTTCTTGAGAATTGATTTTATTAGTAGACGAATTATTTGCATGTAAAGCCTGCGAGCCTCCCTATTGGTTTTAACTTATGTGTTTACCCTTGACAAGATAACACTTTATTCAATCGATTTTATTTCTTCTGGATAACAAGCACTCATTTCTCGAATTTTTTTGTGTAAATATACAAAGAACTGAAGTGAAACAATATTTTTCGTATATCATATAACATCTTTAAGGAATGGAGGGAAGAGAGACAGTCACGGTACCTTCTCCTCGTGTTGGTTGAAATGAAGATCTCCCTGATAGTTGAAGTTCCCGGGGTTGGGGGGATCTGAACGGAATAGGGATTGAGAAGCCATTAAATCGGACTTGAATGCATAACAAATATATTTTCCCAATAATTCACTTTTATTAATTTAAGGTAAGAATTAAATTCGTGGTTTTTTGGAAAGACAGAAAAAGTAAGAAATGACGGGTGCTTATCCGAAATGAGATGCAGCCACTGAACCTCTCTAAAGAGAAATCCTCCATTATCTTCTAATAGCTAACCCCCTCTAATTCCCGACCTCCTTAGTGGGGTAACATTGTTCACAAATCCTCAACTATTCTCTAGCTCACTGACTTTTTATATGCTATTTAGTGAAAACGTTCATTTGAGGAGTGGAGATGTTCTAGCTCAGAGTGCCAATTTGGCTGGATGGGGAAAAAATCTGTTAGAGACGATAGTCATCGCCGATAGCCAATGTTTACAAGACTATACTGGAAAATTAATAGGAATACTTCCAATCACACTATTGATTTAAAGAAAAAGATTTTTTTTTTTCTTATTTTATGAATCTGATTCTTCGGGACTCTAAAATTTCAATGGTTATATAAACTAGGTTTATTAGGGTTTGAATTAATAAAATTGAAAAACTGACTTAACATGAATTAAATTATTCATTAAAATCAAGTGCTAAACTCTGGTAATAATGCCTTAATTTTTGAAACCGATTACCCTACATTCAAAACCAGGTAAATGAAATAAGTATTAGAGCTTCAAAGAAATATACATTTTGGAAAACATCACTCTTAACATAAATTTTAATTTATTGCAATGAATAGAAGTATGCGTATAAAAAATCTCTAAGAATAAGAATTGCATTCAAAGAAAGGTGTTCGACAATTCCTATTTTTTATTCTCTATTGCAGGGAAGCTACAGTATCTAGGTGCAGGATGAAACAAGATTGATGGTCAAGGATTATGGGATTGAATCTCTCGTCCTCTAGATATCATTAAGGTATCCGACTACTTGCGACAATTTTTTTTTAAAAAGAGACATATGGAGATTTTTTTTTTTGTGGTTTTTAGATTTATTTAGTACATTTTAAGAAAAATATGCTAAAATTAACAAGGAAAAAAAAAGAAATTATTGTTACTAAAATGGGAAAAAACTGGTAAGAATTTACAAAAAAATACATAAACGGGGCCCGTTTTGTTCAAAAAATTTATGAACAGATTTTCAATTTTTCAATTTTGGTCTGTCGATTTGCTATTTATTTTTTAAATGCCCCTTCAGAATAAGAGATATTTTATTGTTTGCAAAAACTAGAACACACTTTATTTTAGCTACTATACGAAATTGCTTTAAAAATAGTGATTATATTCATATAAGAGACTGTAAATTTTGTAATAAAACAGTGATTGATAAATCTGAGGGTTAAAATGCTTCTACTATTACACAGAGCATACACAAAAAATTTCAGATAATTATTTTCAAAACTTTTTGAACAATCGCTGTCCCCGTTTGAGCATTTTCAAAAAAACATGTTTCCAGTAAAACGCATTTTAAAGTCTGGCATATATCTTGCTTAATGTAGTGGCATCTGCTTTTACTAATACACTTGTAGTTTTTGTTCTAGTGGACAGAAAATAATAAACTTGGTATTTTTATAAAGCTAATAGAATGGCCTATAAAAAAATGTCCATTTTTGGCAAAATTTACAATTTTAGGGTAATCGGACACCTTAAGTGAAGTAATAGAAACTATTTCTCTTAAAGTTAAGTTCTACTCCAACATGTCCTTAATGTCGTAGTGTGGAAATTTAAAGAAAGAAATTAAATGTCCTTGTTTTTTCAATGTAGATTAGAATAGCGGGGTCATTGCCAGAGTAGTTTGCTTAACAGATCTAATGAATGTTAATTAAAAAAATACCAGTAAAATATCTTTCACTTGTATTTTTACTATACTCGTCAATAATGCACAGGTTTTTTATTCAAATAAAACAGTTCTGGAACTTAAAAAAAAAATTATTTTACGTATAATCTGGTTTTAATTTGTGATGTCAACATTCAAAATTAATTTCCTGTAATCTAAATCCGTGAAAAAATCTTATAAAAGGATTTGGAATCTAATATCTTATTTTGAATAATACCTAAAACAAGGTGTATTTTTTTGTTTGAAATATTTCTCAAGTCGAAAAGAATTTCATTAACGGTATTATTGAAAGTTTTTCTTTCATTTCAGAAAATAGATTAAGTTTATGACAAAAAAGTCAAAGGCGAGACAAGTACTTTCACAAAAGGCTTTCAACCTGTCACAAAGCTGTCCGAACTATTTTTTTGTAATTTGATATATTTATTTCAAGAAGTTGTCTTCTTTTTTTTTTTTTTATTTTGCTTTTATTAATTTGACAACCGTCGAAATCCTAAAAACAAACTTCAAGAAAATAGATTGAATTTCCGTGTTTTCGAGAAATCAAAACATGTTTTTTATTCTGAGCTTTCCTTAATTTTGCACGTTATATTTGTGTATAACTTATTGTTTAGCTTTATTAGATTTATGGAAATTTAATATATGATTATTGATTAATGTGCTTGCGCGTGCTTTAACTATTACCTTTCATGATGTTGTAAGACTATTGTTGTGTTTAAGTGTTTGCTGTTTGAGTCCTAGTAGATTGAGCGTTCGATTGTTTTGAAAATCATTCTTATAGCTCTCGTCTCTTGATTTAAAGAGGACAGGACTTGAATTTCTAAAACGGAAGTATATTTATCTTTACAGCCTCCATAAACTCCCCCCCCTCTGAGTCGATTTCCATGCAACCAATTTTTAGCGGATCCCTACTCAACAAAAGAAAGAAACGCACTTAGAAAATTTTAAGTCTGTCCACATCCAATAGTTTTGGAGATCTCATGATGAGCCCGTGAGTTAGTGAATGAGCAAGCCGCTTTCTCCTATATATGTGTAATAATTCCTTTTAATTTCATCTAAACAATTTCTTAAATTGTAGTGATCTTGGCCTTCAGAACTGACGCGTAAATAATTAAATAGATTACCCGCACAACGGGATAATCATAATCGTATCTCTTGGAAATTAACAGCGATAAGATTAAGATTGCATCAGAATCTATCGAACGATATTTTTCCACCAATCATAAGCTCCGATCACGGAAATCACGCAGATTCCAAGACTTCTGGTTGCCGCTTCATATTAAAAAAAAAACCAAAATTCCGGAAATACTCTTTTGTCTTCATTATGTCATAGCACGCTGCTTCTCGGGTCTGTGTTGTGATGTCCATTTCTATATTTGCTGTTTGAAAAGTCCTTCTATATCAATAAAGGTGAATTATAAAAAAAGTATCAAGTCTCCCCTCAAGTATGCTATGACAACATTTACATAATATTTAATATAATTAAGAAAAAATCTTCTCGGTGAAGGGCATTTTATATGCATATTTTTTACTTTCAAAAAGATATGTAAAAAAACATTACATGAACTAATTAAAAAGAATCATTAAAAAAATAATCTTCAAAATATAAAAAGAGTTTCAAGGTCTTCGACAAATGTTCAGAGTTGAAGTATTAAGGTATCCGACTACCCTAAAATTGTAAATTTTGCCAAAAATTTACATTTTTTTATGATTTTATTTTATAGACCATCTTACTAGCTTTATAAAAATACCAAGTTTATCATTTTCCGTTCACTAGAACAAAAACTACAAGTGTTTCAGTAAAAGCAGATGCCATTACTTTAAGCAAGATGTCGCACTTTAAAACGCGTTTTACTCGAAATGTGATTTTTTGAAAATAATCCAACGGGGTCAGTGACTGCTAAAAAAGTTTTGAAAATAATTAACTGAAATTTTTTCTGTAAGTTCTGTATAATAGTAGAATTGTTTTAACCTTCAGATGTATCAATCACTTTTTTATTACAAAATTTAAAATCCCTTATGTGAATATAATCATTTTTTTTAAAGCAATTTCATATAGTAACTCAGATAAAGTGCTCTGTTTTTTGTAAAAATTGAAATCTCTTATCCTGAAGGTCATTTAGACAATGAATAACATAGCAATACATCAGAATTGAAGAATCGAAATTTTGTTCATAAACCTTTGGTACAGAATGGACCGCGTTTATATTATTTTTTGTCAATTGTCACCCCTTTTTTCCCATTTTACTTGTAATAATTTATTTTTCTCTTCTTAAAATTTTAGCATACCTTTCTCTAAATGTACTAAAAAAATCTAAACAACAAAAAAAATCCACATATCTCCATTTTTTTTAAAAAAAAGTTCTCGCAACCAGTCGGATAACTTAAGTACATAGAATTAAGATAGTAAGGCAAATGGAGCTCTTCAAAAATAATTCCCAAATCACCAACCGGCTTGATAGAGAGCTTTTGATCGATTCGGCGACCATTGGTCTTATTGAATTTGTAGGGAAAAAAATAGATTTTTACAGAAGTTCAAATGGTTTTCCTCCGAGTTTTCCCCAAAAGAATTTCCTTCCATGCGATTTTTTTCCTCTCTGGTGTGGAAAAAAAATCGAATGGAGTTTAGACTGAAGAACTTGCGAAGCAGGTCAATTTAAGGAGTTAGGCATTCTTTTCGATAGTCGCTGTAGCTGATAAGAAATTTCTGTTTTTTTTTGCAGGCTCGTGAAAAGGTCTGAAATAGGTAGGGGAATCTTTATCTGAATGCTTCCTGGAACTTTAAAATACTTTATTCGGATATTAGAGGGTGTATTTTGGTAGAATGTGTAGAACAGTAAAATATTACGAAATTTTATTTATTTTATTTGTTTATTAATATTTTGGAATGTAACCGTATAGAAAAGTATATTGGACCATGAAAATCAACCATGGAACTCTCTCAACCATGAAAATTAACCTTTCTTCCAATTATTTCCAAATTAAACATTTTTCAAATCAATTTCCAATTTTAAAATTATTTGTTAATAAAAATGGATGTTGCTTGCTTTTTTTCTTGAGTTAGAGATATATCAACGTTCCCCTACAAAGCTGCGAAATGAGTGAGTATTAACGTCACACTCTATTCAGCTACTCGAGGGCTTTTGGCGATGGGCCTCGTTATTGAGCCATGTTTAAGTGACGAGGACGACACCTGAGCTGGAAACCCTCTCTTATAACTTCCACACCACACAAATTGGAGGACGTTTAAACCCTGACATATTTAACGGGCCCCTCTGCACGATGGGTCTTCAACGGTTCTTGGTTCGAACTCAAGACACGTCGGTCACGAGTCCATTACCTTGACCACTAGGCCACCGCAGCCACACTACAAAGTTGCACGAAAGCTACTGGCAACGAATCTCGTAATTTTGATCCACGGTCAAGAGAAGAGGACGACACCTGAATTGGCACGTAAACATATTTTTTCTATTTCATTTCCCCCGGTCTTTTCATATTTTTAATGTAGAAAGGGATAAATCTCTATCGTCATATTTTGGTGCTTTAATGAAGATGATGCAGAATTTCTGTCTCTTAATATAAAAACTACCTAAATAAATAATTATTTGATTAATATAAATCATAATTATGTGATGATAATTATTTGATAACCAGGATTTTAAATTGCCGCAGCTGCTTCATTTCGATTAATATATATATATATATGTATACAGGGTGGCCATAATTAAACCAAGTGTTCAAGGGGTGTTGGGGAGAAAACCATTGGGAATATTCCAGTGAAATTTGGTATCTGCACGCTTCAGAACATGCACAAATCAAATATGCAAAGAAAAAAATCGCCCTTTTCACCCGGTAGATGGCGCTGTACCGTATTTAAACCCTCGCCGGTGGCATATACAACTTCCAAAACCAATAAACAGAGCATAATAACATTCTAAGAGACATATGAACAATATAAAACATCACTTACATTTTATCAAAATTCCATACAATTCGCTTCAGTAATTAAATTTTTACAGTATCATGTATTCAAAAATTAACGTAAATTAAGATCACAAATTAAACTATCCATAAAGATGCTTTGGAAATCAACTAAGCCATTATTTATTCAATGAAATTATCACATGATGTGCTCAATATGCTTGAAGCCTTTTAATTTTATACGGATAACGCCGAAGAATGTGGCGCAACACTTCATGCACAGCTGACCAGGGAAGAGATAATGTCCGAGCCACACTTCTTACGCTCACGTGTTGCAGCATACTGGCTCCTGAACTGCTACTTGTAGTAGCAATAATGTCATCAATTTGTTGCACTCTTTCCGAGTTTATGGGACGCGCACCGCCCTCTTTTGCCGGGAATAACACCCAATTCTCATGTTTCTTCAAATTTACAAATCATATTTTTAATCCATTGACACACTCATTGAACTTCTTAATCGTTTCATACGCCGGTATTCTTTCAGAGTAGCTGAATAATTGCTACCATTCTGATAGAATATCTTCACTAACAATGCACGGTTCCTTCTTATTCAGAGTCATGATTGACCATTACTCAATGTGGTCTTATTTTTATATTGTTCGATGAGCTTAAAATTTGCATATACGCGGCCGATAAGCATTGAAACACGGAACAGTGCCATCTATCGGGTGAAAATGGCGACTTTTTTCTTGCATATTTGACTTGCACATGTTGTGAAACGTGTAGATACCAAATTTCACTGGAATTTTCCCAGTGGTATTTTCTACAGCACCCCTTGAACATTTGCAGTTTAATTATGGTCACCCTGTGTATGTATATTCGGGGTGATTCGCTACCAGACCGACAAAATGGTAGGTGTGTAGGGGGTACACAAACGACTCAGAATGACGTAGAAATGCAGGGTCGCAAATGCCGCAGTTACGAGCTATGAGGCAAAGAAGCAGGAAAAAAGAACAAAAACATCAATGCATTAAATAGCTAGAAAACATTTTATTGAAAGGTTGTACCATAACAGGTGTTCGAAATTACAACCAGAAATCGTCTGGTAAGCCTGACAGTAATGCTGCATGGAATTCCTTACGTTCTGCAAGATTCCTGGCATATCATACATCCTCTCGGCAGCTACAGATATTCGAGCGTTTCTTCAACTGAAGGAATAAGCGTCTCTTACATTGAACTCTTTATGTGAGCCTAGATGAAGTTCATGCACTTTCGAACACCTGTTGTAGTATAACCTCTCAATAAAATGTTTTCTTTCTCTCTGATGTATTGATGTTTATATCCTTTTCTCTGCTTCTTTGCACCATTGCTCGCAACTACGGCATTTGCAGCCCTGCATTCCTATGTAATTCCGAATCGTCTCTGTATCCCCTACACACCCTACCATTTTATCAGTCTAGTAGCAAATCACCCTTTTGTTTGTATATATATATGTAATAATTCCCTTTAATTTCATCCTAAATAATATTTTAATTTGTAATGGTCCTGGCTTTCAGGACTCGGACGTAAATAATAATTATTTCTTGCCTGCCTGACGGGATTTAATCGAAAATGTATCTTAAATGCTAACAGTCTGCTTTCTTAAAAGTAAGATTACTTCAGAAAATATCGAACTATAACTTTTCACCAATAAGAGGACCTCACTCGGATTGCCGCTTCATATAAATAGCCAGAACTCAGAAACTCTTTCTCTTTTGTCTTTGGTTTCGTCCTGTGATTTGTTGCTGCTGCTTATTGTTACTGCTATGAGACTGTTTAATCACTGTTAGTTATGTGTTTATTGCTAATCGTTTGAATGTATTCCTTGAAAAATAAAGGTGAATAAAAACAATATGTCTCCTCTATTCAACAACTTGAAATAGATCACTTCAAAATGGAATACATAACACCATTCTCCGTATTGCGCTATATATATATAAATATCTTTATGGGGGGGTCTGAATACCAAACAATTTGGTAAAAATGTGTTACTTAGTATTCAGTAAAATGATAACAAGGAATATTTTTATAATAGTATAATGTAATAAAAGTTAAATGAATTAAAAGAGGTAAGAGGAAGAAAAAACTAGCAAATTACCAGTAGAGATTGTTTCTAAAATTAATGATTTATGTAGCAACTTTGAAAAGTCTTTTAAAATTAAACATATTAAATATTTTCTGTTCGATTTGAACAAAAAAGAAATTGTATACTGAAATTATCCTCAATAAGAATGATTTTCAAGACTGCCATGCCTTACATATTATTAAGGATATATTATTAATTTTCTCATTCATAAATTCAATATTGAAGATAAAGATTTCGTAAATAATACTACTGAATATTGTACCCTTTTATTCATAAATAAATCTTATAACAATAATTTTTCAAAAATATTTAAGTATGTACATAGCTTACAATCAATAATGTTTAAAGGCTTTTAAGTAAAATAAAAAAATTGGTTGCTTAATATCTAATTAAAACAGTGTTGATGATTTGCAAAATAATAGTATTATTTAAAATTGTAAAGATTATCCTGAGTTTATAAGTGATCGTCACAAACATGTTGTAACAGGCAGTTTAAATATAATTGAAGATAATACTCTCAGGGAGATAATGTCCAAAGAGGTACTAGTTATAGATTAAGGATCTATAATAATAATAATGCCTTTAAAAACAAATTTCTAAAGATATTAGTGACCTCATTACAAAATTAGCAATTAAATACAGTCTTCCTATTGCAGCTTTCAATGAATTTAAATGCAATGTCTTAAAAGAGTTACTGAAAATTAACTATAAAACTGATTGTGATGTAATTTACAAAAATATTAAGCATCAGATTGTAGAACTACAAAAGAATTTCATTATTGTTTATGTTGATAAAGTTCCAAGTAATTATGCAATTATTTGTAAGTGGTTGTATGAGATATGCTAAACAGACATTTTCATAATAATATTGCTTTTAAAAAAAATCTAATTCAAGCAATAGAGAAATTTTTAATCGAATTTCTGCTTTTTATAAAAAAACAAATTTACGTATTTCGGATATTACATTCCCTCATATTTTCCTAACTCCAAAATTTCATAAAAATCCTATTAAATTCAGAACTATAACGAATGGCTTGAAAACTTATATTACACTTCCAGGTAGGAAGTTACAAAAGATTATTGAATCCACAATAGACAATATTGATAAATCTATTATTGTTAAGAATAGCATAGATATCATTAAGTATATGCAATATAAAACAAGATATCCAACATTGGCATGGCCAAGTAATTTTAGAGAGTTTTTCACATGTATTTTACAATAATGCAACTAATGAACCTTTTACTAACAGAAAGTAGTACTGTACTAAAAAAAAAATGATTCGGCTCATCTAGGGCACAAATGCGATCAAATGCCGAAAACCCGAGGTCAATTGGTTGCTTATTGGCTGAGGAAAAGGTACGACAAAATATGGAACGAAGACGAAGACGAAATTTGCATCCTAATAGTGCTTTTGTTCCACTACGTGAAAAACGCGCTAAAAATGTAATTGCGTTCATACCATATGACTTTGAAGATTTATTTAACTCCATAGATATTGGAGACATGGTTAAAATTCTCAAAATAGCCTTTAACAAGTATGCTTTGAATAAACTAATTAAGTATGATACATATCTTTCTATTATCATCTAGTGTTAAAGGAAAATTATATTTTTCACAATAACTCTTATTATCAGCAAATTAAAGGTCTCCCACAAGGAGGGCCGGGCCTGCTAGTAACTGTTTAGCCAATATTTATTTGAACTTTTATGAATATCATAGCATTAGTTTCGAATCTTGCTGCTTTTTTAGATACATTTATGACTTAATTATCTTTAGAAATATAGTAGATTATGTTCCTAGATTTAATTATCCGCAATATTTGAAATTATTAAAAACCAATTACAATAATGAGTCAGCAAACTTTTTAGACCTTCAATTAAATGTTAAGAATAATCTACTAATAAGTAATATTTTTGATAAAAGAGACTCTTTTGATTTTAATATATAAAATGCCATTCTAGTGTAGTAACCTACACCTATCTATTTTTAGAAATATTATCTTAAATTTTATAAAAAGAAACAAGATTTAGTTACTGATAATGATTTTAAACAAAGAAATTATAAGCAGTTTTGCAATGATTGCTTGGATTACAGCTATCCAAGTAAATTCATTTTTAAATATATTTCTATGTTATTTAACTCTTTCTAATTCTTACTTTTTAATTTTTAAATATATTTCTTGTATTTTTTCTCCTTCTATTTTTTATTAATTTCAGTATTATATCGCTTGTTAGTTTAATTACAATAAAACAATCTAGGTGGCGCCACTATTTTGTTTCTGGTTTAACACTCAAATATTCACACGCCATTTGGAGCGCATGTTTGACATAGGCACATGGTAATTTATTTCTCTTGTGGTTAGCATTCTTACATGTAAGTTTTTGCTTAGTTTTTCCTTAACAAAATTATTTTTTATTTTCATCATTTTGTAAGAAAACTTTCCTTTGATATTTTAATTTAATTTTATTTTATTTTTCTGTCTGTTGCAAAATACACGTGTGTTAGTTTTAGGCCTAACTTTTCAATATGGCTCTGTTTTTTCTATTATGCCGAAAACTTCTGCTGTACGGGGAAGGTGGATCCGTAAGGTATACTTAACCCTAATTTGCTGATCCTAATTCAGTAACAGCTTTATAAATCATAATACACTGCTGGCCACCGTAAATGCAACACCCTGAAGGAAGCACGCAAATAATATGAAATTTACAACATGCATTAGCGGAGATGAGATATTCAAATGATTAGAATTTCAGCTCAGACACACATCACGCATGCCTGTGGCACCACCTCAAAGCACTGTTTAAGGCCAGGAGATTTCGATGATTTCAAGTTCGGTAATTGGGTTTTTCTTGTGGTTTTTTCAAAAAACGATCAGTTATGACGATCAGTTTAAACGATCTCGTAGAAAACAGCGATCAGCTTGTGATCAAGTATCCGAGTTCGACAGAGGAAGGATAGTGGCCTACCGAGATTGTGGATTATCTTTCAGGGAAATCGGTAATTGTGTTGGACGAAACCAAACAACTGAAATGCGGATATGTGACCGTTGGATGCAGGAGGGTACGACGGACCAACGTGGTCGATCGCATCCACCTCAGTGCACCATCTCACGTGAGGACAGGCAAATTGTGCGCATGGCAGTGACGGATCACTCAGTCACATCACGAACCATAGCACAGCACATTGAGTCTGTAACGCATCATTCAGTGTCTCGCGTACCTTTCGACGCCGTTTACAGCAGAGTGGTCTGTCCGCAAGATGTCCATTGCTTGTCTACCCTTGACGCAGAACCACAGACGTCTCCGCCGCCAATGGTGCGATGAAAGAAGGATGTGGGCGGCAGAATGGAATGAAGTTTTCTTTACTGACGAGTCACGTATCTGTCTGCAACACCACGATGGTCGGATTCGAGTCTGGAGACACCGTGGAGACAGGATGCTGAACAGCTGCGTTATGCACAGCCACGCTGGTCCTGAACCGAGTATTATGGTATGGGTTGTATTGGATATCACTCTCGCCTTCCTCTAGTACGCATTGCCGGCACTTTAAACAGCCAGCGCTACATCTCCGAGGTGTTGGAGCCAGTTGTCCTTCCTTACATTCAGGATTGGCCACAGCCATATTTCAACAGGATAATGCGCGACCACACGTGGCACGCATTGTCCAAAGGTTCTTCGTCAATCACCAGATTGAATTGCTTCCCTGGTCGGCTCGCTCTTCGGATCTTTCACCGATAGAAAACATGTGGTCCATGGTTGCTCAACGATTGACCCAGATTACACTCCCAGCTGCCCCACCAGATCAACTTTAGTAACGTGTGAAAGCTGCTTGGTCTGCTGTACCCCAAGAACACATCTAAAGTATCTTTGAATAAATGCCGAGGCGTGTGGCAGTGGTGATCTCCAACAATGCGGCTACACTGGCTACTGATTCTGGCAGGAACCACACTTCACAGAAGTCTATAAATTTAATCATTTGATACTTGGTCAACATGTTATCTAAAAAATAAATTTTGTTGTGCTATCTCTTGCTTTCTTGGTGTTGCATTTACGGTGGCCAGCAGTGTAGTTTTTCATTTTAGTCCATTGACTCTTTTGTTTTCTTCCATTTTAAAGTTCTAACTCTGTTTCCTGTTATACATACGTTTATTTAAATCTTGTACAACATATATTTCCACCATTTTTTATAGTTATATTTTCTTAGAATCTGGTTTCTATCTTTTAGCTTTGTTGGTTGTATAATTTTGTCTTGTTATTTTTCCTTTTATTATACTACTAGCCGTTAGCCACCCGCTTTGCTGGATATTTCATGCTGTTTTATAAATATGTACTGTTCATATATATACTTAAATTATACCTGTAACTCTCGTCTCTTGATAAAAAAAAAGGAAAGAACTTCTAATTTGTATTTCCTAATAATCTCTAAATTTGAAGTATATAATGATGTTTGTACTTTTTAACCCTAAGACCAAGTGGATTTCCGCAAAACCAATTTTCGTTAGATCTCTACTCCGTAAAATAAACATGCAAGCCAAATTTTAAGTCTAAACCTAATAGAGCAAAACGAAATTTTTAATATCAATACCACCTGTAATCTCGTTGAGAGTCGTTCTCCATAACCGTTCTTAGCCGATTTCCATTCAACAAAAAAAAAATGCAAACCAAATTCTATTATTGAAGATGGGATTTTTATTTGGAGCACCTAGCCCATCAGGACTTTTATCTCCTGTCTTGAGTGGTGAATTGCAATGATTGAATTATAACTGCCCATGTTAGATATTAAGAAAGAATTTATTTAAGTAAAAGTTTTTAAGAAAAAAATAAGAGTTTACATTTAAATAATATTTAGAAGTTACGAGAAAAATTAGGAAGCAGAAGCTATCCTAGATACTTGATCTGGTGAACAGAGGAATTAAAAACTTTACTTGCAGTTCCCTCGGACATTAGGAGCTTCGGGAGGTAGGTCTGCTCGTCCAATGGGGTAACAGCTAATCGTGGCGTGTAGTGAGTGTGAAAAGTGTGAGAGTTAAGTCTAAGAGTTCTCCCTTCCAGCGTGTGGAGAGGGAGCAACCTGATTGGTTGTTGCGTTAATGTGTGACTTTGGTCCTGTGTAACTAGTTGAAAAAATAAACTCAAGAGAAATAGCAAATGAGATTGAATGGTAGTATGTAATTAATTTAGAAGGATGTTTCTGGTCTGGGTGTGTTTGGTGTTGGCGTGTACTTCTCGATCATTTGTATCGAGGGGTTATCTGAAGTGTCAATTTGGTAAAAAAAAATTTCGACAGTTTTTGCATGAACTGCCGGATAGTTTTAAATTTAATTGCACGTCTGAGGTCAGCGTTTCTCATGTACCAATCGGCACGTAGAATCTGCCTCAGAGTTTTGTTCTGTAGAATTTCTAATAGTTTAATGTGTTATTTAGCTGCGAACCCCAAACTGGGCAGGCATAGATTATGATTGATCTTTAGAAGTAGAGAGTAAATAAGTAATTTGTTAGCTCTGTCAATTGAGATCTTTTATGCATTAATGGGGTCAATGAGAGGGCTTTTTTAATAAAGTTGCCTCGTATGTTGTTTACATGTTGTTTGAAAGTGAGTCTTTTATCCAACGTAACACCAAGATACTTGGTGTGGCTGAGACCAAAGGATTTGTTCGTTATGTAAGAAAATTTTAGCTTGATTGATGTTGAATCTCTTAGTGAAGAGGATGCCTCCGTTTTTGCAACATTAAGAGCAATTTTCCACCTGGAGAACCAGCTCCTCTAGCGCTAGGAGGTGTCTGTTGAGTGCTCTGGCAATGAGAATAGGTTCTTTGTGAGTCGCCAAAATTGCGGTGTCATCTGCGTACATACACAAAATTGTGTTGATGTGAAATCGGAATGTCGTTCACATAGATATTAAATAAGAATGGGAGATTAAAGTCCCCTGTGCTACCCCTGCCTCCGTGAGTCTAGGGGGGTGGGAGTAGAGTAGAGTTGATTCTGTCTGAAAATTTCTGTTAGTAAGGTAGGAAAAGATTAGTTTTATCATTGGGGGGGGGGGTCATAATGTATAGTTTGTAGATAAGTCCTTCGTGCCAAACGCGATCTGCCAGTAACTCGAAAAAAGGTTTTTTTTTTTGTCAATACACCCCAGTAACCCCTTGCTCCTCCAGGAGTTAATTTCCCTCAAAATACATCTTAGTGGATTCTTATTCAACAAAAAAAGAAAAAAAAACACATGCTGAACCAATCAAAGTATGTGGGTCTAACAATTCAAAAACAAGAATTTTTTTCTATAACTTCCTTGACCCCTCGCAACTTTTCTTGGGGGTCGATTTTCGTTATACTCTTTGTTAGAAGAACTCTATTCCGTGAAAGGAACATGCCTACCAATTTTCAAGCAGGTAGATCTAATAGTTTAAAAACGGAAATATTTATCTATTAAACCCCTAATCTCCCGAAATGAAACTTGAAGGTTGATTTCGAGAAACCCATTTTGTAGCGGTTTTCTACTACGAAAAGAATTGCTTACCAAATTTCAAGAATGTACGTCTAATAGTTTAAAAATGGGATAATTTTCTATAACGTCCCTTGGGCACCCGCAACGCCACTTGGGGGTCTGTTTTCACAAAAACCCATTTTGTAGGGGAACTGCACTCTATGAAAGGAATCTTCTTACCAAGTTTGAAGACTGCATCCAATAAATTAAAAATGCATAAAATTATCAATAACGCCCTTTGAGCCTCCGCAACAC
>BMAO01012322.1:0-13920 GCA_019973975.1 Trichonephila clavata
TGAAATAAGTTGTAAATACTTGATAAATTCAAAATTACTTAAATATCTAAAAAACTCCACCAAGCGTTGTTCCATACTTCGTCATGCTTTCATTGATTTTTGATTTTAAAAAAAAACTGTTTTTTATTTGTGTTTTGAAAAAAAAATCTACATTGAAAATCCGCACTTAAAAAATCATAGGTAATGTATTATGATTAAACATATTTGACTTTTTAAAAAAAATCATTCTGAGGAATTATGTATAAATTATTCTAGTTTCATGACGTTATGAGTAATTTTTAAGAATGAAAAAAATTTAAGTAAAATTGTTAAAGTAACATATAGCGTTATTGTATGTAGATTATAGAGTTTTTTCACCTCAATCAGAGCATTTCGACTTTTAGAATATTTCCTCTATATAACTCATCTGTTATAACAAATATATTAATCAATTTCGAATACTGTTAATGCAAACATATTTATGCAGTTGTGTCTTAACCACTCGCACTTGATAACCATCACACACACATACACACAGTCCGAATACTTGTAACACCTCATCAGGTCAAAATCCCGTGCAGAGGTTTTCATTTGTCCCATGCAGAAATTATTGTTGTGGCCCAGAAATGATAAATAAATTAACGTGAAAGACTAAAGAATGTAGAAAACATCTTCCGTTTTTTAAACAACAAAGTGCGTTGGGAATGGATGTACTAAACTTCGACATTTACGTCATGGGCCTGCAAAAAGGCAGAGTGCTGTACGAGAGACAACAGGACATTTCGAATTTTCTTTTTAAAAAAAGCCTGTATTGTAAGTCCGTTATTTAATTTTATAGAGCTTTTTTTCCTCATAATGTACTTTCTGAGGTGTTAATAATCAGGTAATTTTCTGCTATATTGTATTCCTTTTCATTTTCCTGTAGTAAATGCTCTATGTCTTCATAAATTACGTACTTTTCCTTTGGTTAAGAATATTTAGGCAGTTTTTTACTGATGTATCTCAAGCAAAAAATATACAAGTAAGTACAATATTTTTGGCGGAAACACTCACTCGTGAACTTTTTTTAATCCCATTCTCATTTACTGGAATTTTCACAAACTCGGAAAATCTTCGATCCAAATTAGAGCAAGTTTTGGCCAAATTTTCTTTATTACATGATTTAAAAGAAATGGGTGCTATGCAGAATTTAGAGCTCAAACAAATGAAATGACTATTAGCAACGTTTTTGTAAGAACTTTTTTTTTTACTGTAATACACAATTTGGACGTTCTTTTAATTTTTAGGACTTAATTATCCTCAAAGTAGTCTTATAATTTTAACGTTTTCACGATTGTTTGGCGCAGTTTAACCAAAATTGGTTCTTGCACCAATAACCCCAACACTCACTCACTCACTCACATTTCGAGAAATATAAATTATAATAAGCAACTCTCATTTATTATTACAATCTAATTATTTCCATAGTAATTGTAATAATAAGTGGTCTATATGTGTCAGAATCTATCTGTAAAAGTAAAGGAACAATTGAAATAATTTCATAGAATACTTGAATTAAAAAAGGTTTATAACAACAACAGTTAAACAGCTGTCTTCATAATCTAAGAGCTTAGTTATAGTCAAAATTGGTTAGAACACATACAAAAATTACGCTATATAAAACAATTATCAGTCCCGTACTTGCCTATGGATCTGAAACTTGGATTAATCACAGATTGAAACATCTTTGAGCTAAAAATTAAATATATCTTTTGTACTGTGAATGATAATGGATTGTAGAGACAATGACATGATTTTGAATGATTTAAATAATTAAAGAAGCAGGTGTCATTAAGTTCATAAAAATTGGTCATCTGAAGTTTGCGGGCCACATCTACCGTTTGGACCCTCATTCTTGACGTTCAGAATTTTCAATATTACATACCTTTAGGAACTAGAATTATTGGTTTTCCAAAATTGAGATGGGCTGATTGTGTGGGTGAGTGAGTGAATGTTAATTCACAAACTCGGAAAATCTTCGATCCATATTAGTGCAAGTTTTGGCTAAATTTTCTTTATTACCTGATTTAAAAGAAATGGGTGCTATGCAGAATTTCGAGCTCAAACAAATGAAGTGACTGTTTGCAACTTTTTTGTAAGAACCTTTGTTTTACTGCAATACACAATTTGGACTTGTTTTTTTTTAATTTTTAGGACTTAATTATCCTCAAAGTAGCAAAATTTCGTTAGAGATAGAACGTCCAGAAAGAATTTCCATGAAGAGTGAAATGATCCTCTTAGTGTGGAATGTTTAAATACCGAAAATGGAGATTATATAGACAACAATGTGATTTCTTGAAATTATTGATTGTATTGTCAATCAACTTAACTGAAAGTATCTGATAAGAGTTAAAAACATCCAACATTCTTTTTTCTCAAGGAATTGTTTTTCCTTACTTCTCATTTTCAACTAATTTGCGGAATAACTTTTACGTTTATTAAAAAATAAATTCTATATTGCAAACTCCCATTTATTATTACAACTCTAGTTATCTCCTAAGTATTTGTAATAATGAGTGTTATGCATAGTATAAGAACCTATCTAAAAAGGAAAATTGGTATAACTTCATAAATTGTTTAAATGACAAATCATTAAACACTAGAGAGCAGTCGGCATTAAACTGTGGTCCACGGTACCATGGGTTCCCCGAATCACAGTAAAAGTATAAAATAAAATTATAAATGTTCTAAGCAAAATGAGTTCCAATTCTCTATAAAGTTTTTATAACTACAAGTATCTCTAAGGCTTGTTTCAGTCAATAAAACTGAAAATTTTATTTATACATAATAACTGTATATTGTTATACTATTTAAAATTTATTTTAGTATTATATTAGATAATAGGAAAACCGTTTTTATATGTACTACATACACGATTGTGACTATTCTGCTGTTTACTATCCTGGGTTTCGAGAAATAATTTTATACTCTTTAGTACATTATTTTTTTAGAGCTAAATTTTTTCTTTTCTTTTTTCATTTGACTAAACAGCATCTTTAATAAAGGAGTGGGAACAACTTATCAATATATAATACATAGATTTAAGCAATAACGGCTCCAACATTTTAGGCTGCAATTCACACACAAATGCAAAATACATAGGATTTCTCACACAACTCTATAAACATTTTACTGGCATTCAGAAAAATGGCATGAGTGGCTACAAAAATAAAATAGAAAAACAAATTAAATGCATAACATGAAAATGCGACTGCAGACAATTTGAGTAGACCTAGATTTCGAAAATTTGTGTAAAAAAAGGTATACGCATATCATGGTTACTAAATATAATACATGGGTAAGTCGTGCATCAAAAATTAATATTATGTAAAAATTAAAATTAATAATATGTGAGTAAATTATATTAAAATGACTTACAATTTTTTAATGACACAAATATAATACTTTTTAAAAAAATTATCTCTATATAAATTATGATTTACTTTGAATATTTATACATATATTTATTTAATATATGTTCTTTTGGAGGACGGCAGTAACCCTGAAAGTACCTTGTACAATTCTAAGGGTTCCGTGAGTCCAGAAAGTTTGAATACCCCTGCAGCAAAACGAAGGTTAAAGGTTATCCAAAAGGCTCTCTAGACACATAAATTATACTCATAAGGGAAATAAATTTTGAATTACCTTAAAATCCGGTGTGTAACGTTAACTTTTAACATCAAAAATAAGATCGAAATTTAAGGGAGCGCGGGTATAAAAAAAGATAGCTTTAGAAATAACAAATCGATCAGCATAAAAATTTATTTTTTACATTTACACATGCCAAAATACTGTTTATTTTAAAGATATGACATGCCTTATGAACTAAAAGAGTTATAGTTCTAGAAGTATACTATTTTTTCAAAGTCTGCGATAATATCACGAATAAATGGTTTCGAAACATAAGAGCATTGCTCATGAACATTTTAGGTTTCTTCGTAAAAAAGGGGGTTGCGCGTTATACTTCGAATATGCATGAAAATCAAAAAATATAGCATGAAAGTATAGATGCACGTTATACAACGGTACGCGTTATACGCCGGATCTTACATACTTGCATATATATATGTATACGTGCATTAATATTGCACGTATGCACTTACATGTTCTTAAAAACACACACAGCTATACATGTATATTCACTTGATTATATCAGTTGAATCACTTCTATTTGCCTTACAGCTTATTATTGAACAGTATCATTCTCTTGTAATTTTTAACTGAGGTAAATTTATAAGAGAAAAGATATTTCATAGCTGTGATTTTGTAGTTATTAAAATAAACTAAGTATGCTTATTTCTATGAATTGTATTGTGGTGATATAAAAAGAAAGCGTCGAATTACACAGAGCTTTTGATTAAGAATGTCATACGGTTAAATTATTAGATATATCGCTGTATCACATGCTTGAACTGCTCATATTTGAACTACATGGTTTTTTTTCAAAAATGGCATGAGCATTAAAATTTTATTGTTTGAAGATACTTATGCTTTTGGTTTTTAGTGAAACTGGAACTGAAAAAAATTATTTCTTATATAGGCGTCATCAATATATTTTTAGTCCCAAATTTACTTCCCTAAAATTTCATGTTTTCTAGATAATGCGACAATTTATCAACTGCCACCATTTTGGAAGAGTGAAGTCTCAATCACTAAGTTTTATAAATGACAGATAGAATATGACTGATAAGTATTTTATTGTGTCCATAGAAAATCATGATAAGTGATGATATCTTATCATGATAAGCTTGGTAGTCCAAAACTCCGCCTCTTAAATTATATCTTTTTTACTGCCCAATAACGTAGTTTTGAGCCCTTTGACAAATATTAACTGATTGGTTCAGATAACTGCCTTTTGGAATTTGCCAATAAGGAATACTTTCTTTTCTTTACTTGTAAGGTATAAATATGGAATACAAGTTTCAGTTCTTCCACAGAACAACTTATTTTTTGTGAGACTGCCACTTCCTGAACATTCTCCTTGGAATCATTCTGCTCATTTGAATATATCATCTCTGCAAGTAAGTGGTATTTCTCATTTCAGTGCAATTTGTCCCCTTCTTGATACAATGATTGTTCAAAGCATTATGATTTAAAAATTTACTCTATTTTATTTAAATTAACTATATAGTAATTTTTATTTTGTATTATTAAGATACGTTTTCAAAAAGAGATTTAAAGACGAATAATCCAATTGGTGATATTTTCAAACATTTTAAGCTCAATTACATATAACTTTTTCTATTTTCTAAGAATTAACGCACGAAAAAGTAAGGAATTCATTCAAAAATTGATATCAATTTCTGCCCCTTAAAATTTGTAAAACTATAAAATTAAATAAGGTCTTAATACATTTTTATATTTACATTATTATCTAAGATATTTTGATATATTTTTGTATAATTTTAATTTTCTAATGTTCCGCAATGTGTGTATGTATTAATTAACCAGAAAATCATAGTTTGAGACATTTATAGTCAATGGATTAACAATTATATAACCTCTTAAAAGCTCAGAGATAGGTTGAAACATTTATCATGATTCTGAATTACTATAAAGTCTGAAATATTCTACTTACCACTATAATACACCGCATAAGAATTTTGAGGTCAAGTTCGATAAAATAATCTAAAAGCTCTATAATTCTTGTTTAATATTTCTTTATCCGTTTGAAGGGTTGTAGCTTCACTGTGAAACCATCTATTCAAAATTTTGTTTTCATGCACAAAAATCAGGACAATTTATTAAAAATTAACCACCAGTAATCTTGTAATTCTCAAAAAGGTAGACAGTTCGTAGTGATGCAAAGATAAAAAAAAATTTCATTTTATCTAATATAATCATTTCATCTAGTCTTTCGGCGTTGTAAAGATTCTTATATAAATGTGAAAATACAGAAGAGTAATAGAAGATATTTAGACAAACTTATTGTTCAGGTCTTAAAATAGATCTCATGATTAGTTTTAAAATACTCCTGTGAAAATCCGTAAAAGTAATCATATTTGATATCTTTTCTCAAGCTCTCTCTTCTGAGGTAGTGCATTCTATTAAAGCCTTATTATGTTGAATCAGCTTTACTTAGATCACTTTCTGGGTATTTTGAACATAGGGGAACGTTTAAAAATGTTTTGGAGAATTCCTTACAATAGAAGGAACGTTTGTAACGCTTTACTAAAGTGTAATAAAATATTAAATAACAAATGTCAAAAAGTAATACGTGCACAAATTTCCTTCGCAAATCATGTACAATTCATGTTAAGGTGTCCGTCTACTTTCGGCAACGTTTTTTGAAAAAAATGGAAATATGGAGATTTTTTGCGGTTTTTAGATTTGTTTAGTACATTTTAAGAAACATTTGCTAAAATTAAGAAGAGAAAAACAAATTATTATTACTAAAATGGGGAAAAAATGGGTAAAATTGACAAAAAATAACATAAACGCGGTCCATTCTGTACCGAAAGTTTATGAACATATTTTCAATTTTTCTATTTTGATGTGTTGCTATGTTATTCGTTTTTGAAATGACTTTCACGATAAGAAACATTTTTATTTTTACAAAACCTAGAGTTCTTTATCTTAGTTATTATATGAAATTGTTTAAAAAAAGAGGGATTATATTACCATAAGGGACACTAAATTTTGTAATAAAGCAGCGATTGATAAATCTGAAGAATAAAATACTTCCAAAATAATACAGAACACACACACAAAATTTCAGTTAATTATTTTCAAAACTTTTTTAGTAATCGCTGACCGCGCGTTTGAGAATTTTCAATATAACACATTTCGAGTAAAACGCGTTTTAAAGTATGACATATCTCCCTTAAAGTAATGGCATCTGCTTTTGATAAACACTTGTATTTCTTGTTCTAGTAAACGGAAAATAATAAACTTGTTTTTTTTATAAAACTAATAAGATGACCTATACAATAAAATCAAAAACAATTTGTCAATTTTTGCCAAAATTCACAATTTTAGGGTAGTCGGTTACCCTAAGGGTTTTTCTCTTCACTGAAAGAGGGAACTTATTTTCAATGCATACATATGCTTTTTTCCTATAATATTCATTGTATTTCTACATGTTTATGCAATTAATTATTTTTGTATCCATGTCTTGGGTACAATGTATTGATTTATAGTGTATTTTTATGTATACTTCCTTATTCCACTTTAAAATAAATTTTTTTCTAATTACTTGTAACATAACATGAGTTACCTTGCATTCTATTCATATTACCGACATATAAAACTTACGTAGCTATTGGCAGGTTCAGGAATATAGAGTCAGTTTTACTTATAATTATTGCTAAATAAAAATAACTAACTTTACTACTTTAAAAAACTTATTTATAATTTTTCAAAACGTAACTACGTTTCTGTTGTGACACATCATTGATTCCCAAAGTGGTCTATATAGCCCCCAGAATCTATGACAATATCCAAGGGGTCTACGTCAGCCAAAAATTCATTTGAGGGTCCATGAGGTGTAAGTGAGTGTCTATGATTGTGGCTTTCATTAAACTAGATTGTGTCTTTAATTTTAAAAGAAAATTTATAATAAAAAAAAAAGAAGTGGAAACCAAATTTTACTTATATTTAACAGATTTCTTTACTAAATTTATAACGAGGTTAACTTGCATTTTTAAGGTGACAACATGCATTTTATTAAAACAAGAACCATTTCAGCTTTCCTTTCCTGAGTTAAGCTAAAAAAGTATAGTACTGGAGATTCTGAATGTATTGTTTCCTAAATTTGGCTTAGACATTCCGTAAGAACGTTTTAACCTACGTTCAACATTTAAATGCCTTTTATTCAGATTTTGAAACCAGGGGTTTGAGAATTCTTTGACTATAGCAATACCACAGTAAGCAATGAATTCATATGGCCATATTGGAAAATGTCACATTAAAATAGAAACTGATCGTAATAAGCACTAATGATGATCTTAAAGTTTAAAAACGGATGCCAGAAATTTTGGCTTTGAAAAGAAAAACCTGTTATTTGTCCCGACTTATGGAATATCGTGAGTAAGTTTTTCATTTTTAGTATGAGGAAGTTTGTGTGGAAGAGCTTTTGTGCGGTTGCCAATCTCTAAAACAAATAAACAAAATAATAATAAAGAAAAAAACTGGACTATACTAACAGAGGAGATTTAAGGTTAAACCAGACAAGATGGATATCAACTGTTGAAAATTTGATATTGTAGGGCTAGAGATTCATCCCTTCCATTAAAATAGTTTGGTTGTCGTTTAGTGAGTTAATTTAACATTTCTTGTTAATTAACTTTTAATTTAATTAATTAACATGTGCCTTTTAAATTTTGAACTCTATACTTTATTAGAGTTAGAAGTTTAATTCTTTTAAAGTAGGAGTAGTAGTATCAGAGAGAAAGACATTTATGTTGATAAATTTGCAAACATTCAATATTAGTTAAGCAGGGTTCTACCTTAAACAGGAAAACATGGAAAGGGGTCTATGAGACTAAAAGGTTTAGCAACCTCTGTGTTATATGATTAAATATTACCTTGTACATTATTTTTGAATTTCTTATGTAAAATTTGTTGAATATATGCAGTAGTTATTTATACTGTTTTAGCTGATCACACATTTTCTAAAGCATTTCAATTGCAATTCCTAGACTATTAGGTAGTGTCTTTCAATGTCGTAGAGAGAGACAAAAGGGGTTTCTTTCTCTATAAACTATTCTCCCTTGAAAATTAGAATTTTTTTTTTAATTCATATAACTAATTCATTGGATCATAATAAAAAATCCCATGCATTACTTCATTAAAATTTACCACAATAAGTATGTGACCTACAAAGAGTAAATGGAATCAGGATTAGAACAATGCTTATTATTGCGATTAAGTATATTAAGACGTGTGTAGATGTGGCGTAGCCAATCCTCAAACTACTAAACAATTTAAAGTCATGTTTCATTCAAAGTAAAAACATAATTAAAAATTTTAAGTTAAGCAGAAATATATTAAGCTACAAATTTTTTTAAATGAATTTTTGATTAAGTGTACGGATTTTTATGGCTTGATTTGTATTTGTCAATCTTAATAATCTTTCTGAATCATTTTAATGAAGCATGATTCTCTTTACATACATCATTTTATACATTATTTTTATATCTTCAATTTCTTCTTCTAAAAAAACTGGTATTAGATAAACTCTGCATAGAATTTCTTATCTTAAAAGTTAAACATTCTGAAGAATAATTAAAAATGCGGCATGTTTTATACAGATGGGACATATGTAATATGAATTACTATTGATTTTCTGAACTAACATTCTGACATATGTTTTAAGAAATATTTTGTTATTTTTCTTAATCCTTAATTGATTATTACCTTAACATTTACCAAACAGGTTTGATCTAGGATTCTTTAAATGCAATTTAAAACTTTATTAAATAGTATCAGTTTTCTTTAAATATTCTTTGAATTCCTATATATGTATAATTTTGTATTTTCCGTTCAAAATAAACATTTTTTTATATAATTTAAAAAATTAACTAAAAAATTAAAATTATCATTGTAAATTTACTTAAAAAGAGCAATTTATTTACCTTTTAAGAGCTTCCTGATTATATACATCGTCTCGCTCAATCAGTGCGTTGAATGCATCGGACGTATATATGCGTCTTTCCAAATTAACTGTGCCACCATTAATAAAACTATTCCTTAGACTTTGGAATGCAATAAAATGACTTTGACAATTTTTTAGAAAAATTTAATTATTCTAAAGTAAAACTTGCTTATTTATGGTCTTCTCTACCAATACACAATATAAGCGTGCCTGTATGAAAAACGGTGGCACAGTGGTACGGAACCCGCAACTTTTAATTGGGATTAAGGATTTAATGCAAGAATAGGCCATTTTTTTAATATAATTATTTTTTGGTTCTTAAAAAAAACTGGAAATTAGAATAAATTACAAAATTAACTGCTTTTAAGTGTCACATTCTCCAAAATTAATCAAAATGAATAAAGTTAACAATATTTTTTAAGAGATAAGATTTATTCACAGTTTATTTTATAAAGGCAAAATATTTTAAAATTACGAGGCATGATATTAGTTTTCTTACTTAGAAAAAAATTATTATTTATTTCAGGATCCAAAATGCATCATTTATACTTCATTGGTGCATTGATACTTTGTTCATCAGCTGTATATGGCTTTAATTTGCCAAATGAAAATGCCCCCCATCCTGATGTAAGAAAACCAACTGAACACAATGTAAGTTATTTTTAAATCAATGACATTTTATTTTCCTTGTTTAATGTTTAAATAAATCTAAGTTGTGCAAAAATGTATTGATACTCTTATAAATATACTCAGGCATATTTAGTCTCTGAAATCCGATATTATAATTAAATTATTATTATCCTTATTTTAAACTAAACACGAGGTTTTGAAGTTTTTTTTTTATGTTTGATATTAGTGTGAGATATTAACATTATATTGATTAAGATTTTATAATTAGTTATAATTTTATAACTGATATATCAATTTTTGGGATGAATTTAATTCCGAAAGTTAGTATAAGAAAATATTTACTTTGAATTGATGTATTATATAATACGTACTTTTGTGCCTACACCCATTGATATTTAAATCTAAAATTGTTCATATTCGTTGAAAATATCTCAAATATTAAAATTTTGTTTATTTCAAATAATATTAGCTTATAGTCTTAGATTGCATCTGAAATAGCATTTTCTTCTTTCACAGTATTTCTGTTTAATATAAAAGAAATTATAGATTCGTATTTGAATCTAAATATACATGAAGAGTTTCGATGTAAATTTTAATATGGATCTCTCCGAGATGTAATCGTATTTGTTTAAACTTTTTTATATTTTTATAAGATTCAAAAATTTAGTTTTTACAGAATTCATATTCAAGCTGTTCATTGTATCTTTCATTAATAAGTATTTTTCCTTTCATCAATAGATAAGTAAATCAAAGATGATGACTATGTTTTGTCCCACGGGAATGCATTTTGATGCAGATTTGGTTGCTTGCGTTGACTTTTCCACGCATGAAGACAATCTTGAAACAATTCACCGGCAAAAGAGATCTGATATTATGATTCATTCTATATCTAAAGAAAAACTCAAACAGGGTGCCTTGAATTTTACTGAAATTATAGGATCTACAGCAATGGATATCCTGGAAGATATTGCTCCTTCTCTGCATCATATCATTGAAACCAATTACATGCCAGCTATAAATTCAATAAAAAATGATATTTTACCTATGTTCAACACGAAGGCATTGTCGCAGGTGCAAAAAGCGTACGATTATTCAAAGGATCTTTCTGAAAAAGTTTTCAGAAAACTTTACCAATCCTGGGAACTGTCCAATTCTACTCACATCAACGTTGTATCTTTCTCTGACATTGCAGAAGATATTCATGAAGATCTGAAACCTTATCTAAAGCTAGCAAAGTTTCTTTCTGGAAGAATGAGCAAAACTCGATCGAAGAGAAATGCTGGCTTCGAAAGATCTATTCAACAAATAATCTCGCCTTTTATAGAACCTGTTATGAAAGGAGCTTTTAAAGCCATAGCCAGTGCCGTGACTGGTGGACAAGATCCATTTTTCAACCAACTGGTACTTCCAATCGTCGAGGACATGATGGCAGATCCCCGAACCATGAAACAATTTCAGCAAATGTTCTGGATGGCCAAGTATGCTTACGGACCCGTTGCCTTGGATTTTATTACAAGTAACCTTATGAGCTCTAATGGTGGTGCCCTCTCTCGGCAGACTGAAGAAAGAATTAAACAAATTAACTTTAAATTTTACCAGCAAGCAAGACCAATTTTCGAACAAATTTTCAAGAGGCATCTCTTAATGATTTTTCGAAGGAGTGCTCAGAATATGAAAGTTATCTTTTGGAAACTGGATCGCCTTCTTACATATTCAGGCAAATTGGTAATTGAGGTGAAAAAAGACCTTTTCCAGTTTTTCTTGCGTCACGGAATGAAATTAATCAGAAACGACTTCAACATCGAAACGTTCTCGGATATGAAGAAAGACCTACATGTTATTACACCAAAGCTTTTACAAATCTCTATAGATTACTTTAGCCGATCCCCCAATTCTTGGGTCAAATTTCTTTTTTCAAATAATTCTTTAGTGTCTCTTATCGGCTAAATAGATCTACAAATGTTGACATGATGAAATAAATGTAAATAGATCTAAACAAATATCTAATAATCTCGTTTATCACATTTATTATCTAACACTTGTTGTGAATAAAGTAATATTACTTCGATACTTCTCTCAATGTTTTATTTGCTAACTTTTCTTTTTTATAAGAATGATACTCGTAATGCTCAATGCTGGAATGCATGATTAATATTTAATGTTAGTATAAAATTTTTTGGTACACGTATAAGGAGTATACATAGATATATTTATAGATTAAAATATAAAAAGCTTTTTTCTAAAATTGAAACTGCACACTTTTAATTGAATAATTAAAACTCTATCTTTTTCTAATAACGGTGAATATTTTAGTTGTTTCGGGTTGTTTAAATCGGTAGTCATAATAAAATTAATTATATTTGGGCCTATGATAAAAAAAATACAATATCTCATTGAAATATCTTATAAGTTCCTCTTTTTATTATACATATTTATTTTATTTTAATAATGAATGGTATATTTTTCAACATGCATTTTTTAGACTTAGGATAAGAGTAACAAGTAATATTCTTACTTTCATAAACCAAACGAATAAAAATTTGCTCATCAATTATAAAAATAAACTAATTTCCTAACACAAAATTTACAAACGCCAAAAAAAGTTTCGTTATATAAAGCTTGCATCAAAGAAGCAGTATAAATATAATTTTATCTAGTATACTAATGTATTGATTTAACGTAAATTTTAAAGAAGTATCTAAGAAGAAGTATAAATCTAGAAGTTTTATATTTCTCAGGTAGCATACACGTTAATTATAAAGAATACTTTTGAATAAACGTATATTATTCAGAGAGGAAATAAATCATTTCGAAAAAGGTACTCTCTGTTTCCAATCAGAAGAGATTTCTAACTGAAAATAAGAACATTCATAGAAGCATCGTCTTGTATAGCCAAACTCTTGTGTAAAATTTCAATTTGATGCAGTTGTATCTAAGACGTAACTAATTTTAAGATCTAAAAATATCAAATATTCTTTATTGTTATAAAGCTATTAATGTTTTGCATACATCTTTCTTTTATGGCCGATTTTACATTCATTCTGATTTACTAAATAGAATTTCACAATAATAATGAATAAAAGTAAATGTATTCAAATGTGTGTTAAATATTCCATCAAGAATGATTTAGATTCCTTTTTGGACATTAAACCGGCGCATCAAACTAGTGACAAAAAATATTGTTATTCTCTTATATTTCATTCACTTAATAAATCCTTTTTAAGTAAATAGATACACACGCACACAAGTAATGTTTTTCAAATACAATCGGTTTCATTTTTATAAAGTATGCCTGTAGCAATACTAAGAACTGATCCTTATCTAATGATTATGATTGAGAAAGATAATTTCAAATAGTTTTAAGGATTACTTTTTTCCATTTCAACAGAAATTTAAAAAAATAAATTTAGGAAACAAGTTGCCGCCATTGCTTTAGTCCCTATAAAACTTCAGTCTATAAAAGTTTTAAGCAATTGGTAGAATTTGTGTATGAACATGTGAGTTCGAACTTAAATAATTAACATATTAAACAAATTTTTAATATTTTATTTTTCTAAAATTTACCATTAATTTAAAACTTTTAAAAAAATTGAAAATATTTAAAGAGAGCTTTATATTTTTAGTTTATGTCATAAAATATATTTTTTTAAAACTAATACTCACATGCAATTCTTATT
>BMAO01012323.1:0-26318 GCA_019973975.1 Trichonephila clavata
ATTATTCATTACTAGATTAATTATGTAATGATAACACTGTATAATCTGTTTTTTTTTTCTGGATAAAACAAGAGATTATAGTTTTCTGGACTATTCTTAAGCTACCGGTATATAACGATTGATTGGTAAATGAAAATACCACACATACACACAAACCCCTTGTAATATTTTAAGCTATAAAAAAGTAATTATTGTTAAAAATGTGAATATGCTTGGTTTTTTCTAATATATTGTATCAGAACGTTTCATTTGTTGCTTTAAATATACATTTTTTTTAAGTAAAAAAATATTGTTTTCTGTAAATCATTATTGATCATTCAGAATCAGTGATTAAAAAAATAAAATGCTAAAAATTATCTTTTTTTAAAGAATTTTTTAAAAAAAGTTTTTTTTTTTACAAAACAATGATATTTTGCATATTTTATGATTTTTTCTCAAATGAATCAATACAATATCATTGCACTTAAATAAAAATGATTTTTAAAACTTTTATAATCAGCGATTTAAAAAATAAAAAAACCGAAAACTTTTTTGAACGAATTATAATAAAACACTCAAAATACTTAAATAAATCATTTAATAATTTCTTCATTGCAAAAAGATAATTGCATGAAACTTTTTTCCTGTGTGTCAAACATTTAAAAAAATCCTCTCAATTTTTCTTCAAGATTTAAAGTAGTGGTAAAATTTTGTAATTTGAAAAGTTTCAACTTTTCTGTCTTTTTTCAACATACAATTATTTTTAAGAAAGCTACGTTTTCATTTCGGGTTGCTAAAAAATTGCAACGAAAGAATTCAAAAGTGAGTGGGTGATTTTTAAAGTCGCACTGTTCACCTACTCGAGGGTTTTTGGCGACGGACCTTGAAATTTTCAACCATGGTCAAGTGACGAGGACGACACCTAAGCTTTCACCCTTTATCCTAATTACCACACCAACGCAAGAACAAATTTCGAAAAAGGGAGTTTTAATGCCATAGTTAAAGAAATTACTGACATCGCGCGCATACACACACATAAGCGCTATCGACCCGAGAGAAAAAGGAAATTCCCCTGGGGATTAAGTTATTCACTCGGTAAAAGCCCGTGCAACGCCGGGCCTGGGGAGAGGAAAGAAACAAAGAAGTCAAAGTAATTTCGAAAAATAATATTGGATGTGCTGGTTTTGTGAAGAGAAGGGAAAATGTTAAACGAGAAAGCATGATACGCACTCACATTGTACGCGTCACACCCACATAAAAGTGATGGCGTCAGAAAGAAAGACGGAAATTAACATGGGGATTAAGTTATACCCTCGGTAAAAGCCCGTGCAATGCCGGGCCATAAAAGCTAGTTTTCATTAATCAGGTATATTTTTTTAATAACCCTCATCTGTTCGTAGAATATTTCATCGTTTCCTGGTGGAATGGCTTTCTCGAACAGCTCACTAAATATAATAAGGATTTTCCTACTTCTCAGGTTATGTTTCTTCCTTTTGTTGATCACCCTGCCAGTAACGTAGACACAATTTATACTACTTTACATTGTGCTGCAAATATTGCCAAGTTACTAGGCCAAAAAACGTGTTTAATTACTTTTGATCAAACTCTCTACTCTAAAGCTCGTGAAATAGTTGCTGCGTCAGATGCTAACTCAGAACTTTGCAAGATAGTTGTTAAATTAGGAGGATTTCATATGCTTATGTCCTTTCTTGGATCTATTAAATATATAACGGACGGAAGTGAACTCAGAGAAGCTGTAGGTAAAATATACACTACAAATTCAGTCAATGAAATGTTGAATGGTCCCGTTTATTCAAGAAGTATCAGAGGTCATACATTATTACGACTTGCATTATCAATGATGACATTCGAAGACACGAAGATTGAAGATTGTGCGTTAAATGAGTTAACTGAACAAATCAATTACCGAAATGGTTCCTATGAAGGTGTTGAAGGGTGTGTAGGTAACCTAACTTATTTATTGATCCATTTCAGAATACACTGGATGAATTAAAAACGTGATGTCCTACAGCACAATTATGGGTACAATATTTCGAAATGGTATCAATAGCAATCGACTTCATTCGTGCTGAAAGACTGGGACTTCTCAAAGAACATCTTAATGCTGTACGAAGAATGCTGCTGTATTTTCAAGCTAGTGGTCATTTTTTGTATGCTAAGTCTGCACATTTATATCTTCAAGGTATGATCGATTTGTAAAATACAATGGATGGACAGTCTTTTAAAAACTTTAAAAATGGATTCTTTACCATGAAACAAACAGAGAAATTTAATTCTGGTATATGGACAGATATGCTTATCGAACAAAGTCTAATGAAATCTATGAAGACAGAAGAGAGAGTATCTCGGGGTCAAAGTGTACAAGAAAGTGTTTTATGTAAATGGGCGTTTGCTATGTATGCTACAAATAAAATTAGTGAGGAGATGGACGAATTGATGTAAAAATTTTTTTTTTATTAACATGTTGATTGGAAAATTAGAATTTGTTGATATCATGACAAAACAGGCCAGAGATGATGCAGATGTTCTTATCATAGAAACAGATACTGAAGAATCGGAACATCACAGGACTGCCGTCATAGTAGGAGAAGATATTGATTTGCTCGTCATTTTGATCGGATGTATTCAAGCCCATTAAGAAGTGTTCTTTAAAAAAGTTGGCAATGGAATATTAAAACTCAAAAATACTCCTCCAAAAGTTTTCATAAGTATCATCATTGTAAAAAGCACATTTAATTTCTGCAAGCATTTAGTGGCTATGACACAAAATCCGCATTTTTTAAAAAATAGAAAAAAAACTTTATTAGAATATTAGAGAATGTTCCGTATTTGGATCAACTAGCTCAAGTATTCCAAGAAGAATACTGTCATGTACAAACATTACATGAAAATGGAATACGAGTCTTGATGGCGATATGCAATACACCAAAATCTGAGAATAGTATTGATAATCTTTGTTACACTCAATTCATCAAGTCATAAAATTAATCAATAAACCGTGCAGTTATCCAATCTTCCACTAACAAATACAGAGACTCATTAACACATCAGCAGTGTATATTATCAAGTTCATATTTAGTTAGGGAATGATTTAGAACCCCGGGAATGTGCCTGGATTCTGCGGAATGAATTTTTGGAATCGATTACGACAATACTACCGCATGCTCCAGATGAATTGCTCAATACAATATTTTGCAACTGCAAAAATGGTCGTGGTTCACGCTGTGGATGTAGGAAATCGGGGTTGCAATGTTCTTCAGCTTGTGGCCAGTATAATGGGCAAGCTTGCTTCTATGCTTCACGATATGAGAGCGATCTCGATGAAGATTGTACTTTTGATCCAGAAATCATTCTAGATTTGTAGAAAAATACCCTTCACAACGAAAACAATGAGAATGAATTGGAAATTTTCAAGTAACCGGAAGACAATGAAGAAGAAGAGGAAGAAAGAAAAATAACATTCTGTTCGTCTTATTATTAAAATTTTTGTGAAACCTCTTCACACATTCTAATTTTAATTGTAATAATTATTTTAAACGATACTTCTCTAAATAAAAATATAATTAAAAATTACTTTGTTTTTTCCACTACTTTAAATGTAATTAGTATATATAATAATAGAATATAATGAAAAAATACCTTAAGCATATATATACCTGTCAACAACCTTTGAACTACGCGAACATGTAAGTGTCATAAAAGAAATAAAAACTTGCTTAATGAAAACAATTAATAAATGTAATGTAATAATTTATAAGAAAATGCCAAATATTTGTAACTATATATATTTTTAAGGTTTATAGACTTTAACGGCGTATTATATCATGTGACTAACGAATGACCTTGCAATATGCTGTAGATAGTTAAGCGCTGCGCGTTCAGCGCCCTCTACCTCAAAAATGGTTTGATGTATAAAAAAAAAATTTTCAATTAAAGTTATAGAAATATTATTCTCAACAATATTTATAGTAAAGATAAACAGCATTAAAGCCATAGGAAACGAGATTTTTGCAAAAAAACCCGATTTTCTTGACCTTTGACCTTGAATATCTTAAGACGCGGACACGAGATTTTATGAGACTTTTAAGACAACATTTAGTGACAAAATAAAGGTCTATGCAAGTTTTCAGCTTATTATCTCTCATTCCACAGTGAAACCCTAATATGACTAGACTAATTACCCTTTCAATAAAAAAGTACTATACACATAAATCCCAAAATGTATAAAGACACTGGTGCAAATGTAGAACTGAATTAATTTAGGTAAAAATTAATTTTAACTGAAATTTTACATTTAGTTGCTTTTGAAAAATGCAATTGTTTTTAAAGAAGCAAAACTTTTTTTTATTCTATTACAATATTTTTTTTTTTTAAATTTAATTTGAAAGAAATTATGACAAAATATTACATCACTGATACTCAAAATGTATAACATTTCCCTCTTATTGAATTATATCAAGAAAAACAAAAAGTACAATTTAATTACCTTTGAACAACAGGAATTTTGTACTTCCCTTTAATGTTTGTACTTTCTTGAGGTTGTAACCCTATAAGAGTTGTATATAATTCATTTTCAGTTAAAAATTATTAATATTTGATATTTTTGTTAAATAATTTTTTTTAGCTATGAATGATTCTAAAGAATTAACAGATCTTCTAATTGCATAAAGCATTTTATTAAAGTATAACAAAAGAATACTTTCCTCTAAAACCATCCTATTAAAAAAGTACGATTGGTTTTTTGTAGCGATTTCAAGATAGTATGAGGCGTGCATGAAAATTGAGTAGGAAATGTTATTGTAGTTTAATTAGGCTAAATTGTAAAGTTTTTTAATGAATTAATTTAATTTTACAAAGAAATTTAAGTATATTTTAACTATTCCCACTAATTTTAAAATAACTCCTCTCCAGGTTGATCACTCATTAACATTGCACTTCAAAATAATATGAGGGCTACTTGCACCAAACCTCATAATTTTGTACTTTCTCTGAGCAAGAACCTCACATTCTCCCTAACTTCCACATCATGCCAACATGAGGACTTTGAGACTTGACAGATTTAAAATGCATCAGCCTCTCTATACTGCAGGTCTTAAGTGGCCCAAGGACTCTAATTCATGACTCAACAGAAATACTGTTGGCTAAAAATTCATAAGTCTACTTGGCTACTACATCCACCAAATTTCTCTAGGAATGCACAAAATTAATTTCAGAGTTTGCAGTAGTAAAAGCTTATTTATAATAGTTAATTTTGAAACATTAAAACAAAAATATGAGATGAATAAAAATCAACCTTATATTGTAATTTTGCTTTTTCTTTTAATTTTATTTCAACAAAAAACTTAAGTTTTATACTTGTATATTAATATTTTTATTGGAATACTGTTCTACTATATTTAAGAATAATTGAAAATTAACCTTGTTAACTTATTTAGTACAACCTGAGTGAAAGATACAAAATAATTTATATACGTAAAAAAGAAAGTCAAACAAGTCCCCCCCCCCTTCCTTAAGAAGTTTTAATTTATCTATTAGAAATTTAAAAACTTTTTTTTAAAAAAATTCTAAAGATGTAGAAATATTATATCAAGCAGCATTTTCAAACAATGAACACATGTATTTATTTAAATATAAAAATTGATAAGATTTTGCAGTTTTTGCATATTAATAACCTTGTTATACATGACTATTCCACTAAATAATGAATATTAAGTAACCTTTCAATTCAAATATTATTTTAGGAAGAGAGAGGTTATCTATAAAGCCTAGATCATTTTAAAACTGAGTATCATGGAAGAGGAAAAAAATTTTAAATATAAAATCAAACAAATACAAATTGTCTGTAAAATTTTAAATGAGTGTTGAAGAACATAAGTTTAGACATAAAATTGTAAAGATGAAATATTTTATTTTTAAATAAATAATTGAATTGATTTTAGTATATATTTTTATTTTAATATAAAGCTCTATAGATTGTTTTTACTTTATTAATATTTTATAAATTATGTTCCTATTCTATAATTAAAATAATGAACTAATTTAAAACTAGAAAATCTCTTTTGTGTGAATATAAAAATTCATTCAAAAATTGAATTAAGAATGTACTTACAATATTGTTTTTTCTTGTTCAATATTGTCATTCTACAACAGCACTTCCAAAAAGCTAAGATCAGCACACTCAGTGCAAGTATGAGAGAAGCACCTAATTTAAGAATTAAAGATATACACATTGGCTTTCAATTATTTTTTTTTAAAACATTCATACATAATAAATAAATTTTTAAAAATTCAAAAAAAAATTTTAAGAATCAAGAATTTATTATGCATTAAAAATAATTTTTTATTTAGCAAACTTGTATAGAAATCTAATAGTAAGTAATATTGATCATATGGCATCTTTTAATATTTATATACTAATTAGTTTACTATGTATAATAACAGGCCATTAACCTCTAAATATATTTTTCCATTAATATACTGCCATATGCTTCATAAAAATTATGCCCTTACAAAAATATAAATTTACAAATTCATAAAAAAAAATTACAAAATTACTATTTCTTTACATTTACCTGCATTTACTTGAATAATAGTTTCTTAAATGATATATTGTCCACACATAAAGTTACTAGAGATTTTATAAAAAAGTTATTTCAACTATTCAAAAAATCAAAATACTTTCCAAAGTAATTCAAAACATAAGAATATCTGCAAATTTTTGTGATGGACCAATGTTGATAAAATTTGCATAAATGTTGCCACTATAAAGACTTGTTTGAAAGTCAACTTTAGTTAATTGAGAGTAAAAAATGAATAACACACACTAAAAACATACAGGGCTATACAAAGACTGTGATTGTGACTCAATACAATTAAGGACTTAGTCAACAGATGACTACTGAAGAAAAAAAAATTACTCCCAAAGAAATGCAAGTAAAATTTTGAAAGATTATTCCAAAAATCAAAATTTTAAAAATAATCATACAAACAAATAATCATTGCATAGCAGATTATGACAAGACAAAATGCTGAAACATTTTGCAAAACAAAATATTTTTACTAGGATTGCTTGAAATGCTCAGTAAAATTTCTATCATCTCTGTTATGATTTGGGGTGCAATGGGTGTGCTGAGGGCTTAAAAAAGCTGAGTACTTTGAGAAAAGAAAATTCCTAAGTATACACAAAAGAAAACTCCTAAGTATACACAAAGATGAGCACTTATGATTCCATTATCCAACAATACATATGAGGATGACTTTATCTTTCAAAACGATTGCATTTTGCCACACATCAAAGATCACAATCACTTACATTAAGAAAAATAAAATCAAACTATTTCCTTGGTTGATCTGTTCACCCAACCTAACCTCCAAGGAAGGTATATGGTTCTTAATGAAGAAACATAATCAAAATTTGGTTCAAAAGCAGGAAAATGAACTTGAGTTAAGAGAATAAAATTCATTTAGGTAATTTTTGACCAAGATGACTGAAAAAAATTAGTGCATAATATGCCAGATTATATACTTGAAGTTATCAAGACTATTGCTATGACAATTATTCTAATTTTTAAAGTTTTTCAGAAAAAAATTCATAGTAAGAAATTTAAAATACCATGCAAATTTTTTATGTTGTGCTCATCTACAAATTATATAGAATATATTATACTTAAAAAATTTCAAGCATTCATTTTTACCAAAATAAAAGCAAAACATTTTTTGCATTATTCTAATATTTTGAAATGGAATTGTATATATTCACAAATGCTGGGATATCTCTGAATATGTATTATATTTCTCTTTGTCTTCTCTGATACTTTATATTAAAAGTATTATTCCTTACACAAAAATAATTTCAATTGAAATTGATTAATTGTACATGTATTATTTTACCTTCTGTATATTTATTATAAATATAATTTATATTTATATTGTATTACCTATTACAGCACCAAAAAGTAAAGGAAGATCTTCAGCAACAATTCCAAAAATTAATTTAGGAGGTACAATGTTTGGTGCTACAGTACCATTGACCAGTGCTTTATCTTTAAGTGCCAAAAGAGTAACACTTTGCTGCAGAAAGACTTGATGCACATTGTTTGATTTTGTATCTATGAAGAAATAGGGAAAAAAATTAATTAAGGTATCACATTACAAATCTCTTCAGTTAATGAAGAAATAAGTTGAAAAATTAAATTAAAGAAAAATTAAATACATAATAAAATAAATATAATTTTACACATGTAGAATCTAAGAATTTTCTGCCTTAAGTTTAAATAAATTTATTAAAAATATACAGTTAATCGCAAGATTAGTTCACATTTTTTTGTGCTTTATTTCCTCAGATATTTCTTTATAAATACCAGGAATTCAAACCATAGTTTTTTTGTTCCGGTTTAACTAAAAAAATATATATATCAGTACAGTTACACCAAAAGTAATGGTTTTTGGTTCAGTTCCAAATGAATAATTTTATTTTATACATATTCTTATTTGTACTAAAAATATAATTCTATCATAAATAAAAAATGTAATTCTATCAAAATTAAGAAGATTCTTTTTTTAATTGGTACACTCCTGTGAATTACTATAATTAACCAGCATGTACAAAACAAGTGGTGAGCAGAGAACGGCAAGCATTGGCATTGTTCTCCGTTATCAAAATTACATTTGACAACTAAATTCAGGATTCTGGTTTGACTATCTAAACAGTCTATACAAACATCTGGTGATGATCGCAAGCTGAAATGCGAAAGATATAACTCAGAGTGATACTTTTCTTAAAAAATCATCTATACTTCTAGTTCTTTTCAACTGAATTAAATCTGACTTCTAGAAGTAGTTTCATGTGAAACTGAAACAGAAAAGTACTCTTGAACATCAAAACAAGAAATTGAGAAGTAATGTACATGTAATGATAATTATATGGTTGACATTAAATTAGAAAATATTAATAAGTTGGTTACAGTAACAAAATGATTGGAGATATATTGAACTGAAATAAACTGATATATTTTTTTTTGGTTCAGTTCTGGTTTTTCTTACAATTAAAATAATGGTTTTTTTCAGTTTCTGATTCAGTTCTAGTTCAAAATTATATATTATGTAATGAATTTGAACGATTTTTTTAAAGTGTCCCTTTACTGAATTTTTCAGAGTAATGCAACTGAGAAAAATATAAATTTAAAATTATTAATTTTTTTTTAAAATGATTTTTGGAGTGCAATTGAAATACCTAAGAAAAAATGATGTATTGCTAAAGGTTTGATTTTGAATAATATCATACTTCTGGCAGGGCTCGGCTCTAGCAATTTTGCCGCCCCGGACAGAAATGGAAAACCAAAGTAAAAAAAAACTATTATTAAAAAAGATAAAAATTGTTCAGAAATGCACACCTATAAAACTTGAATATTCCTTGCGAAGAAAAAAGGAGCTAACTGTACATATCTAATATATAAAATTCTCCTGTCACAGTGTTTGTAACCAAACTCCTCCGAAACGGCTAGACCGATTCTAATGAAATTTTGTGCGTGTATTCAGTAGGTCTGAGAATAGGATGTAAACTATTTTTCATTCCGATATTGCAATTAGTTAAAAAGATATTAATTAAAAACCTTAAAACGCCTAATTGTTTTACTCATGCGGGTTGTTTACTTGGCAGAACTTCCATTCCGTTTCGGCCGAGCGGTGATCCGACGTTTTCCACCATCTTAAAATTGCCATCCAATTTTTACTGTTGAAATCAGACAAAAAATAATTACAGAATCGGAAAGATTATTTATTTCACCACAATTCGGAAAATTGTTTTTGCAAAATAATGATATTTTCTATTTTTTGAGAATTTTTTAAAAAAGGGTTAAAACTGATGCGTTTTTATGCAAATTATTTCTAAATTGTTGCATATGAATTTGTTTTCGTGTTATTAAAACGATATTCTACACTAAATAACTTCAAGCCCTTCTCTTTTAGATCCAGTCATTTAAAAAATAATATTTCCAAAATTTTTTTTAAAAGATTTTTTTAAAAATACTCAAAATTTTAACTTAACATTGAATAACTTTGTCATTTATGAAGATAATTGCACGAAACTTTATTTCCGTGTGTAAAAAAATATTATCCGTAATCTGTACGAAGATTGAAAAAGCTTAAAATTTACGTATTGTAAAAAAAATTTTGTGATTTTCGTAAAAAACCGTTTTTGCGAGAAATAATTTAAACAGTATTTTTTGCACATTTTTTTAATTTAAAAGTACTTTATTTTTGCAATTAATTTGTGAAGTTTGAAAGCACTAACTTAAAAATTATGCCCTAAAAATAAAAAAATTAATAAAAAATACGCGATTTTACAGTTAGCAAAACCCTGGAGTCGAAAAATAGTTTTGCGCCAAAGATCTTTGAAAGGATTAATCTTCGACCGCATCTAACTCAAGGGTTACACTAAAAAGTTCTGCCTTAAACAGGGGAAATCAGTAAATTTGGCGAGTGAAAAAGTTATTTTTGCTTCAATTTACATCATTTTTTCTTTAGATAATTTTCAAAATTAAATCATTATAGATGTTAGATTAAGATAACAAAATGTATTCGATACATTTCTGAGACTCATTTAAAATATTTATCAGTATCAAAATTTTTGTTCTCTTTCATAAAACTTATAGTTTACTTTAAAATAATGCCTAATGTATAAATCTTTTTTTGACAATAATTTCATAATAAAAACGAAAAATTTGCCCATTTTGATTTTTTTGTTGAATTATTCAGTTAAATAAGCATAACTTCCTTAGAAAAAAATAAAAGCTACGTTCAAATAAAAAATTCTTCATTATTAATTGCGTGTTATTAATATATCAAAAATCACTAAATTGGCATGTCACAATTAATTGCTAAATGAATATTTTTAATCAATATTAGTATAAAATAATTAATTAATTTTTTTTTGTATTTTATGATTTCTTTTAAAATGAATAAATATAGATGCATTTAAATGAAAATGATTTTTAAAAAGTTCATTGATCATTTAGAATCAGTGATTAAAAAAATAAAATGCCAAAAACTATCTTTTTTTTTTAAGAATATAAAAAAATGATAATTTGCATATTTTATGATTTTTTTCTAAAATGAATCAAAATTGTTGCATATAAATAAAAATGATTTTTAAAACTTTTAGAATCAGTGATTTAAAAAATAAAAAGCCAAAAACTTTTTTGAACAAATTTTAACAAAACACTCAAAAAACTTAAAACTATTATTAAATAATTTCTTCTTTTATAAAGATATTTGCATGAAACTTTTTTCCCGTGTGTCGAACATTTCAAAATATCCTCACAATTTTACTTCAAGATTTAAATAGTAGTAAAATATTGTAATTTGAAAAATTTCTACTTTTCTGTCTTTTTTCAACATACAACTATTTTTAAAAAGGCTACATTTTCGTTTTCAGGGACTAAAAAATTGCAACGAAAGAATTGAAAAGGGAGTGAGTGATTTATAAATTCGCACTGTTCGCCTATTCGAGAGTTTTTGAAGACGGACCTCGAAATTTTCAACCATGGTCAAGTGACGAGGACAACACCTAAGCTTTTACCCACCTCTCCTAAGTACCACACCACACCAACGCAGGAACAAATTTCGAAAAAAGGGAGTTTTAATGTCATAGTTAAAGAAATCACTCACTTCGCGCATACACACACATAAGTGCTATCGTCCTGAGGGAAACAGGAAATTCCCATGGGGATTAAGTTATTCACTGGTAAAAGCCTGTGCAACACCGGGCTAAGCAGAGAGGAAAGAAACAAAGTAAAAGTAATTTCGAGAAATAATATTGGAAGTGCTAATATTGTGAAGAGAAGGGAAAATGTTAAATGAAAAAGCCATGACACGCACTCACGGACCATACACTCACATCGTACGCGTCACACCCACACAAAAGTGCTGGCGTGAGAAAGAAAGGAGGAAATTAACATGGGGATTAAGTTATACCCTCGGTAAAAGCCCGTGCAATGACGGGCCGGGTCAGCTAGTATATATATAAATTAAAAACTAAAACATAAAAAATTACCACTGTTTTTTTTTCTGACTTTCAATTTTGAAAAACTTTTTGATCAATTTGTTCAGCTATTTCATGTTCGATAACCAATGTAGCTAAGCCATTTAATCTATCTTTAGAATTCCTGAACTGCAAGAAATTTTGTATTCATTTTAATTTTGAGAAACCAATATCTACACTTGCCAAACTTATTAGTAAAGAAAGTAAAATAAATGCATTAGCAAGATTTGGAGCAAATTCTAAAACAGATATAAATTTTAAAACTTCAACTGGGCTTTTTTCCCCCCTTCTTTTTGCCTTCTAAAACAAACTGACATTATCTCATCTGCTCAATCAAGCGCGTTTCCATCCAAGGATTCTCCGTTGGTCAACATCATGTCTAAATTTTTACAGTTTTTAATTAATTAACGTTTTAAGGGTATCTCTTAAATCATATATACTGTACAAAAATTGAAAACAATTACTGTCAGTACTCATTAAATTAAATCTGCATTCCAAGGCATTAACTGCTTCGTACAATGTAAAAAAATAAAACTATCTTAAATTTTAATTTAGGATTTCCATCCAATCATCTTGTGCTTCATAATTAAAATTCACATTTTTCCGTCGAACTCTGTGACGTGGCTGAGTCACCTCAAAGTTAGCAGAGACATCAATCTCGACAGCTAGTTCTTTTGCATCACAGTGCATTTTAACAAAAGTCACATCCTTAAAAAAATCTTTACAATTTCTTGAGAGTTCCATAGTAGATGGTAGATCGTAATATTTTGTTTGCAGTAGCTTGCTTATTTGGATTTTAATGCAATTAAAGATTTTATACCAAATAATGATGGCCATAGGAACTTGAATTGTTAAGTAGAATTTAATAATCCAGAGGCCTCAACTCTTATCGAGTTGTCAAGTTCAGCATTATTATAAAAACTAAGCATCATAAAAACCTCCCAATTGAAAACTTAAGGGTTTAATAGCCTCTATTCAGCTTTCCCAGCTCCACTAAGTGACTTTATAGTTTTATGCCCTTTATACATTTTAATAATATAACCCAATGAAAAGTTGATGGGGAAAAAATAAATTATATTAAAAAAAGTACAAGTTTCTAAGGATGCTTTTGCCATGTTATTAACGAAAAAAATTTTAAAGAGTGCTACTATATGGCACATAGATTGTTCGTGGATTTAACGTTCTTATTTTAAATTGAGCCCCTGATTTCTCTCGACTTTCATATTCACTCTGTTATTGTAGGCCTGCCCCCGCATATCTAGCAAATTTAGCCTTAATTTTTTTAAGATTCTTAACTATTAAATTTGAAAGTTCTCTTCTAGTTAAACTTTCAACTGGAAGGAAACTAAAAAAACTCGCATTAGTTTTAACGATAACTTCGTTAGAATTAGATTTCTCAATGCATGTATACCTTACCATAAATGTCATTTGATCGATCTTGCTGGCATCAGGGGCACAATCTAAAATTATCGAATAATATTTAGCTTGTTTAATTTTATGAACAATGTATAATTTAATATTCTCATATAAATAGAAATTATCTTGTTCTGTATATTTTTCCCTAGATAGTGTACTTTGAATTCTTCCTATAACTTCTTCCAAATTTTCCATAACAAAAAAAAGTATTTTTAAAATTTGGTCCAAATGCCGCCCCTAAAATTTTCCACCCCGGATATGGGTCCGGTTTGTCAGGCCCTAGAGCCGCCCCTGCTTCTAGTTTGTGATTATGACATGCATTTTTGATTGAGAAAAAGGTTGTGACTGTTTAATTTACTGAGAAATACCATGAGAGGAATAATTAAGCATTATATTAGGTCAGAAAAAAACAGTTGAAGAAAGTAAATTATTTATGGTCTAAAATTAAATGAGAACAAATAAGCAAGTTAGAAAAATCATCTATTTTTTTATTTTAGATTAATGTCTTAAAAAGAAGTATCATGAAAAACAAATTCCGAGTACAACTAAAACTCAATTGCTTCCTTCAAGATTCAATTCTGTTTCAAATGTGTGTTCATATGGAAAAGAATGAACAAAACCATCAATTTAATAAATGACACTGCAATTTTCTCACAATCTTAAGTTTTACTTTTCCTTAAGAGATTTAGAAATCTAACAAAAAATAAGAAAGTTTTCAGAAATTATACAATTTTTGTTTCGTAATGTTACAATATTTTATTAATTTACTATATTCCAATAATTTTCTTTTAAAAATGCTGAAAATCTGTACTTAACATTATTATTTTGTTTGGAATTTCCTATTTTGCTATTTGTAAATAATTATCAATTGCCAAAAAAATATCAGCTTATTCTATGAGGTACCTTGTTCTGTACTTCAAAGTTTATAAATTTGTATAAACATCCATTGATATCAAGTAAATCAAAACTTTTAATAATATTCTTATCAAGTAATTCCTCACATTTATAATAAAGCATTATAAAATACATCTTTCTTCTTATAAATTTACTTCGAATCCTTGAGTAGATTCTTTCAAAATATTTCATTCCAATCAATCAATTAATAATTGCTGTCTCACAAAGACATAAGAATTTTTTAACATTTATTGAAAATTTATAAAAATTCAATAGACCAAGGATTTAAATGCAAAAAAAAAAAAATACTTTTTAAAATATTAATTCATAGAAAAATAATGCACTAGAAGTTAATTTAAAAATGAATATAAGTTCAAAACAAAAATACAGGGAAAAAGAAACTAATTTTTACCAGTTCTGATTGATGCAATCTTGGATTCTTCATTAACATATTGAAGAGATTTAAAAGATGTATTTTTTGAATTTCCCATTTCTATCAACCTGCCGGATCATTTTTTTATCCCCCACTCTCCCTCCAAAATTAAACAAATTATTAAATGTTTAATTAATGTAGAGAGAAACGGGATGAACAAGATTGTGATTCTTACAAGTTTACTTAGTCCAAAGGAACGAATCTTACATTATCAGAAAAGTGCGATCGAGTCCATCATGAACGTTGAAAAGCATGGTGAGAATGATGGCTCAAGTTGATTTTTGAAAAAATTACAAAAATTAACAATAAACTAACTACTTCATCCTAAAAGAAAGATTTATTTCTAAAAATTCATTTGTTCTGAAATCTTATTTGCAGGTCCGAAATCTTATTTAACTTACAGCTAAAGGCTCTCAGTTTTTTATTGCCAGCATTTATCCAAAGACCATCGTGAATATTCACAAAAAATCAATTACTATTGTTGTTTCTTATGCCTCTTGACCGACAGAAACATCTAGATCAAGTCCATGAACCCGTGTGTTTTTAAACAATGAAGAACTGTAGCAAGACTTGAGAGTAGCTGGCTCTTATGGCAACCAAGACAAGCCAAGATGTCAATTACTTAATCCTATCAACACTGTCTTTCTACGAATATCCATTACACCTCTCTCTCCATTAAATATTTGTTAATTTTTTTTTTCATTTAGAATAAGTATTTGTAGAAATTATACGATTGTGTGGAAAAAAATTGAAATGTGTGTCAATTATATATGGGATTCAGAAGGAACAAATGTGTGGGCCTGGTTTTTGTATTTTAAAGAATTATGGAAAACCAAGGTAGAACCGTATGATTTTTCTAAGACAGCAATGATCTCACATTCAAAAGTGATTAATCGATTCCGCTTTAGTTTGATCCAATGTCTACGAACTTTTGAATCACGTTGAAGTTATTTTCAATGATTAAGCGTTTCATATATTCTCTTTTATACTTTATCAAACTTGCCAGTAATTATTCCCAATAACTTGCCAATAATTTTATTCAAAATAAAAATTAAGTGTGTCTGTATAATGTAAAAAACGAAACTCTAGCGGGTAGAAAAATCATTACAGCTCAAAATAATAATAACATAAGCAGAGGCGGATTAAAGTAGTTGGAGGCCTCTGGCGGTAAAAGGTTTGAGGCCCATAGGCTCAAGAGTCGAGCCACTAAAGTAGTGAAAAGAGTCACTTACTTTATATTCTCAAAATAAAATGTATTGATTACAATAAAACTCATCGGCTAAAGATAAATCTTCTGTATAAAAAAATTAAGAGCTTACAGTTTGATTTCTCTTTGGGAAATTCATCAATTATTTTTACCATATCCATTTTGTCCAAAACATTTTATTCTGTATATAATATGGCCATTTCTGTATATATATTTGGGCTTGGGGCCCAAACCTGAGTTTTCAGGGGGCACTAATATTCTTTGTTACGCCACTGGTGGAATCCATCGAGCTTGGGGCCCCTCCAGGTGCTGGGGGCCCCTGGTGGCCGCCAGGTTCGACACCCGCTTAATCCGCCTCTGAACGTAAGTCAGTTACATAATCCTTATATTTTGATATATATATGGTTTCACTTCATTAACATTCTCTTCCATCTGGAACTCTTTTCTGTCTATTTTTATAACAAAAACGTCTTACACTTTTAAATACAATTTTATTTTTATTCCGCTTGGACAATCTTCTGTTTACCATTTTTATACATTATTTCGCTGTCAACTATACATATTATTTTTACTGTATTAACCATAAATTGATATTTAATTTCATTTATTTAACATTATATAAGCATAAAATACACTATTTTGTATGAGGCATATAAATGAAAAGAGCCTAAGATAAAAGAAATGATTTTTTTTAAAGTTTATTCTATAAAAATTATTTTATTTTTAAATCCTGACACAGCACCTGAAAAAATTAATTAGCTGCAATAGAACCTCCTTAATACGGACTCATTAGAGGGGGGGGGGCTCTAGGTCTTCCGAATTAATGAAAGTCGGGATTAAGCTGAATAAGCTATTAAATGAGCCAAGATAAACAGCTAAATATCATGTGTAGTAAAAATAACACGCATTTTTTTTTATTAAGACAAAATGAAATGATAAGTGATAGCTAAGAAAGAATTTAAATCAATGCATCTTATATTATATGTATTAGGTGCCCGTACTCATCTTTTTGTCAGTATTAATTTGTATTTAATGCGTGACCTGGGGGGGGGGTAGGTGATATCCTGTGAGTCCAAATGAAGAAAGCGTTGTTTTGTTTAAAAATTCCTGTACCACACACACACACACACATATATATAAAGCATGTTGTAAAATTTAAGCTTTATGTAAGAATATTTAAAGAAAAATTAAAAATGTATGATAATGCAAACTTTCTAGTCTTTCCATCACATTATATAAACAATTATCAATTACATTTAGTTAGATATAACTTCCATTGCATGTAACATAGAAAACTGTTATTTGATTAGAAATTCGTAATGAGAAAAACTATTAACTTATTTTCAATTTTTAATACCAGATTATATATGAAATTCAAAGACTATATTGTATTTTGAATGAACAATGTTTGTGATAAGACTCGATGCTAATCTAAAAGTATCTGCAGAATGTTTCATCTTAATAACATTTAGTTTCTGTATCGCGTGACATGAAATATTAGTATTTATTCTACTATTTTTAAAACTAAAAATAAAACTTCAACAATTTTTCTTAAGTTAATAATAGAAAAATTCTTGCTAAAATTGTTGATTGTTCTGAAATAATTAAAATACATTTCATCGTTCCATAAAATCAGTGAATTATCAGTAAAAGATATCAAGAGACCATTCTTATTTGAATATTAAACTTAAAGTTAACTTTTACATTTGTTTGCAATCGAAAATTTTAGCTGAAAGGGAATCTTACCTTAACATACTCTAGATTACTGCTCAGTTTTTACCAGGAATAAAAATAAAAGGGAGATATTTTCAATCTAGAATTAAAAAACTCAAATCGATGCTGAGATAAGCCCTTTATCGTAATAAAACAAACAGTAATTCTTATCTTACAGATAAAAAAGAGTGATAGTAAGCCAAATAAACTGCGCATTTAATGAACAAGGAGTAAAACTTTAAAATAATTAGAATTTCATACTTTAAAAAAAAAAAAGGAAACGAACAGAAATAAAATCAACATATCTAGAAGAATATTTATTCTTATCTAAGATGCAGAGAAAAGAGAGCTTTAAAAATAAATTTTTCATAGTATTTGTGAAGGATTAGCAAGATTTCTTTTCCTTCTAAAACTTATCCTCAGAAATTACTTAATAAATTAGAAATTTTAAACAAAAATAAATTTTTTTTTCTTTCTATTTCTGCAAGTGAAAAAAATCTGTAGAACATAACTCTTACAGAGTCAGTGGCGTGACGTACACCCCTGCATTTTTTGCGGGGGGGGGGGTGCAAAGCTTGACTAACGCTAAGTAAGTATATGAGCTTGGGGCCCAAAACCTGAGTTTGCAAGGGGAGGGGATTATATTCTTCGTTCCGCCACCGTACAAAGTCATTGTTCTTTTGTGATGTATCTCACAGTAATGATATATATTTTAAAAAAATCCTTTTATAATAACGTAAAATTTAATTTTTATTCGAAAAAAAAAGATCTCAATCATGGTATTAAAAATTTTTAAATTCAAGAACTTAGGAAAAGAATGAATAGTCTTTCGATTTCAACCTCTCCTGATTTACTTCAAATTATCAACAAAGAATTCAAAAGAAATTCTTTGAAAAATAATATAATAACAAAGGGTTTTTTTTTTCTTTTTAGAGAAAATTGTTTTAGATAAATGGTTGGATAAATCCTGCATTGATTTATAATTGTGCGAGTAAAATACTCAAGGATTTGCAAATGTAAGTACAGTAAATTAATTTTAGAGAAGGCCACGGGGTAATGGTCACGACCTCATGGCCGGGGTAGTCGAGGGTTCGAGACCTAGTGCAATTAATAGAGGCTGATTCATGTTAAATGTGTTGTGGCTCAGAGTCCTCCCGTTGGCATGGAAGTTAGGAGAGGGGGTACCGGCTCAGATGTCATCCTCTTCATTTGACCATGGTTCAAAATTACGAGGACCATCACCAATAGCCCTCATGCTGCTTCTGAGTGAGACGTAAACTAAAATCAAATCAAATAATTATTAGATTTTGAAGAGTTCCTTTGATAGATAATTCATAATTTTCGCTTTCTTTCTTTCAAGGATGTTTTTAAGCAAATCAATTCCAAGATTTAATAAGTATTCTTTAAAAAAAAAGTCTGCGAGCCATCACTTTGAGGTCCCTGTTTCACATTTATGTTTTAAAAGGAAAGAGTAGAGTGAAAGAAAGAGAAACAAATATAAAAAAAAATTTTAAAATCAATTCCTACTTTGAATTAAAGAATAGAAAGTATTTTATTAACGATTGAAAATTTGTACGATATATATGTATAAATATACACTCAAGAGCCAAAACATTATGACCACCTGTCAATAACGAGTTGGCCCACCTTTGGTGCGCAACACAACTCCAACCCGCCTTGGTATGGATGCCACAAATCCTTGGTAGATGGCCAGAGACAGATTGTACCAGATATTTAAGCAATGGTCACGCAAATCCGAGATATTGCGAATTGGTGGTCTTTAAACTCTGAGCTGCCGTCCCATGACATTCCAGATATGTTCTATCGGATTGAGATCCGGTGAGTTAGGCGGCCAAAACATTAACTGGAATTCAGCATCATGTTCCTGGAACCACTCCATCACAATTTTAGCCCTGTGACACGGGGTGTTGTCCTGTTGGAACATTCCATTTCCAGGTGGAAAAACAGAGGCCATGTAAGGGTGCAACTGGTCCGCAATGATGTTGAGATACCCTGTAGCATTCATGGTCTGCTCTACCACAACCACGGGTCCCAGAGACGCCCAAAGCATAATACCGCCACCACCGGCCTGTGTAGGATCTACTGTACATTGAGGGAGCAACTGTTCGCCGGGAAGACGGCGTATCCTGACACGGCCATCAGCGTGATGAATGACCAAACCGTGATTCATCTGACCAGGCAACTCTCTCCCACTGATCCATGGACCAGTCGCGATGTTCCCGTCCCAGCGCAGGCGCAATTGGAGATGACGCTTGGTCAGCAAAGGCACACGAGTGGGACGTTTGCTGCGTAGCCCCATATCCAACAGTGTCCGCTGAACAGTGTGCTCCGATACTATTCTGCTTGGCCCAGCATTGTATTGGGCTGTCAGCTGAACCACTGTCTGGCTCCGGTTTTTCTTCCCCATGCGAGACAGTCTCTGGCGACCTTTTTCTTTGATAGCGTGTGGACGTCCAACACCATGTCGTCTACTGCTGGTTTCACCCCGTCATTCATCCACTTTGCATAAGTACTAACAAATGTAGATCGCGAACAACCCATGAGTCGTGTAGTTTCGGAAATACTTGTTTCGAGCCATTACAATCTGCCCTCTATCAAAGTCGCTTAGATACGCAGCCTTTCCCATCACACACAGAAGTAAGTGAAAGAATGATTCTTCAGACTCTCCAGCAGCAGTTAAATACCACTTCCACCTGATCACGTGCCTTCCACGTCGTCCAGACGAGTTCATTGCAAAATGTGGGGGTGGTAAAAATGTTTTGGCTCTTGAGTGTATTTTATACAGTCGACTCTCGATAGTTCGAAGTTGAAGGGACCAATGAAAAACATCGAATTATCAAGAGGGTAAGGAAAAAACTCCTGAATTATTTTTCTAACACACTTAAATTTTAAACTATGTAATAAAACATCAATTGGTACACATGTATTAAATTACTTTAAAATATTTTTAAAAAAACATGTTATACAGTATAAATGTTATGCAGAAGTTAATAGCCATGTATTTAAAAGAGTACATTTAAACAGTAAATCTCTTTCACGCCCCACCAAATCTCTTCCATTCCTCATTGGAAATGGAATCGTTTCGCACCCGATTCCCTCAAACACTGTCCCCGACACCATTGGTTCTTCAAGATAGGGTTCAGTACGGCCAGTGCCCCATTTGATGCCACATGCTATAAGTCACACAGATGAACCATAAATAGTTATGTGAGTCCGACGCAAAAAACACAATCCAACGCATCTCTTCTTCGCAATAGCGGACCATCCTTTCTGAATACATGAGAAGAAAGGCCACGTGTTAAAAGAAATGTATGGATGGCTGACAACAGGTACGGCCATAACGGTCCAAAGAAGGAAAGCAATAAAAGTATCTTTTCGCCTGAGGAACCGGGAAACACAAAGAAGGGATAGAAGACTATCAAAGGGGTTACGTTACATGGGAGACACGCAGAGATAATACAACACAAAACATGCAAGCTCCAACCTGTTTGCTATAGGACTCTACATAATAGTGAGTGTTGAATTGTCTGGCCGGCTACAGATTTTATTCGAAATATTAAGTGTACCAAAACGTATTGTTTTAGTTCGAAACATCAAGTGTTTTTCTAGGGGCTGAGCATATACTTCGAATCAGCGAGAGGTTCGTATTATCGAAAGTTCGAAAAGAGAGAGAGTCGACTGCATATATATAGGGAGAGAGCGAGCTAATAGTAGGAATTGAAAAAAGAGCATGATTTGTCTCCATTGTTGTAACAATGCACACCCGGTTTGGTTAGTTTCACTGAAAAACCGGTTTTCCACGCCACCTTTTGCAATTGTTTTAACAGTTACATTGTTACAACAAGCTAGATAAAACTAGGTTGGCGTCTATAACCAGTAATTAATTAAATTAAAATAATTAAAACGTAATTAATGAAATATTTGAAAAAAACTATATTAACATCAAAGTGTCATCCACTACAAGTTCTAAAAAAATTTATTTGAACTTGATTGGATGAATATAAAATTTTTTATTAATGATTGAAAATTTGAACAAGATAAAAAAATATATAAATAAATATAGAGAGAGTATGAGCTAATGGTAGGAATTGAAAAAGAGCATGATTTGTCTGCATTATTGTTTCAATGGACACCCGATTTGGCTGAAAAACCGGTTTTCGACACCAACTTTTGTCATTGTTTTAACAGTTATATTGTTAGACGAATGGAGACGAATCTAAGTTAGCGTCAAAAACCGATAATTAGTTTAATTTAATTAATTAACTGGTAATTAATGAATTAATATTTGAAAAAACTGTATTAACATCAAGTGATCCACTACAAATTAAAAAAATTAATTTGAACTTAATTGAATGAATAGAAAGTATTTTATTAACGATTGAAAATTTGAACAAGATAAATATATATAGAGAACGAGCTATATATATAATAAAGTAGGAATTGAAAAATCAAAACACTCACAAAATTTAATTATTTTTCCATATTTTTTAGAATAGTGGTATCAATTTCTAATATTTCATTTAGGCAACAAGAACGATCATGAATTTATTAATATTTGCAAATTATTTGGCATCATATTACATATGAACTTCAGACCTCTTTATTTTATAATCCAAAGCAAATATCTTTCTTAAATTACATACGAATTATTGGTGATGAACATCGTGTTTCGAAACCACCGTCATCGACGAGGACGAAAGTTGAGGTACAGTAAATACGATTAAGGCGAAAACGCTTAAGATGAAATATCGGCTAACACGAAATAATACAACGGTCCCGACATACTATGTCGTAGATACTATCCATACATTTTCGAAAAGATTTTTTTTTTAGGAAGTGTACAAAATACGGAAAGCCTCAGTCACGCAGATGAGATTTAAGACGGGATGTGAAATGAAAGAGAGGTGATTCTACATGTTTCTTAGAAAGGAGACTAACTTGGCTTTGAAATACCTTCAGATCAGCCTGTGACACGAGCCAGTTTTTTTAAAAATTTATTATTATTATTTAAATCTAAGGTACTTTTTCAGCCTCCACCCCTTCAAACATCACACAAAAGCATTTCATTTCTTAATAGTCGGCTTTGAAATTCGGTGACGTGTATATAGCAATGTGAGTAAAAATCGGTGAGTTTGGTTCACGCTTTTTTCTTTCTATTTTAGAAAAAAAATTTACGACCATAATGGCAAAGAGCTCAGTGGGAAAGCAAACTTCTATTTCACTTAAAATAAAGATGGAGCTTCTTAAGCCTGTCGATCAAAAACAGAAGACGAAAACGGAAATCTACGAGTATATTGTATTAGCATGTTAAACGATTCTCACTGTACGAGTAGTTTCAGTTTTCCGACATTCACGTCAACTTCACGTGCGGTATTTTAAGTCGCGAGAGATTCAACGTTTAATGAACAATATATTTTGGAAGCAGAACTGAATCAATTCCATATCAGTTTCAAGCTCTTTGTTGTACAAACCACAGCACCACGATCCTCACATGTTATGTCAACTGTGTACACCGTCGTTGCCAAGCAACAAAACAAAACAAAAAATAAACGAAATGTTTTTTGTTGCAATAAGAGAACAATGAAGATATCTTCGAGGAACTAATCAGCAATATAAGGAACATTTGTTTGTACAGAAGATTTCCCATCATAATAGGGATATTTTCGATGAAAAGAAAAGGAACCCACATGGATGTGTTTCTATCGTTTAGAAAATCTTCAGGTACTCTTTTTAAAGGTTAATTGAAAAACATGAAAAATTTAAAAGGATATTAATGCGAGAATTCTTTCAGTCATTTTTTTAAAAAAAATTGTAAAAACAATATATACTTACATAAAAGTCAGTAACATAATTCTTTTTACAAGGCTAACAAGATAATTTGAGGGGAGGGGGATAAAACACATTCCAATTATTAAAATTTTTTAAAAAAACATTTTATGTTTTCTCCAGAAATGTATTGAATCAAATTATTATTTTTAAAATCATAACATATATTTCTCTCAGATGCGGGCATATTAAAAAAATACATGACACTACAGTATAGAAGATGAAAACTTTTTGCTAAAAAAGGCACGCGCGATTTTTTTTTTTAAATATAGAATAATTTATTTAAATTACTAAAGAAGTGGGACTTTTATTAGATAATAACTTGAACACATGGGGGGGGGGGTGATTAAAACGGCTGCAAACTACAGAAAAAAGATGCAAGAAAAATGCAATAAGAGTTGTGCAAGAGTAATTTTCCCTTCTGCCACCTGAGCCATGGTAGACGAGTGGTCATGGTCGCGAACTCGTGACCAGCATTATTTCTGTCTTGTCACAGCTCGAGTCCTGGTATTACTGAAGATTGGCCGTGTAGAAAGGGACTCTTAAGGCATGAGCCAACTGGGCCCGGGCCTCGGTCACAATGGGAGCCTCATCTCATTCACGACTCAGTCTTTTTAAGATCATGATTCGAATAATTTCAATGATCAAATGTTATTCCTGGTTGAATTCTCTGAAAAACTGAGAATTTCGGACGATATGTCAACTGGCTACATTTGAAGACTGTCGTCCATGCACAGGCCTAGACCATAGGTTCTCAACGTGGGCGTTAACGCCCCCTTGTGGGCGTCTGAGGCTTTCAGGGTGGCAGTAAAAGACCCAGAAAAAAAATTAAGGGCGTTCAGATGGCACGGAGGGGCTTCTGCGGATTAACCAAATATAGTCTAAAAAAGACTTAAAAAAAAAACAAGCTGATTATGTACCAACAAAAGTAAACTTTAATACTGTTTACGTTATGTTGATTGTATGTATTTAAATCATTTCTATATCACATGCACGAAAATTCCCAGAATTCGGTAGTTCGGGAAGTGGATGTGAAAAACTTAGATTACATTTTTTTACTTTCAGACCTACGTTAAATTGAATGATATAATGCATTTTAATTTCTGTAGTGAACGTGTTGTCTTTGTGAGTAGTAGGAAAAATGTTTCGTCCGCTGCATTTCATTACGTATATTATCCATGTAATATAATTAAATATGTTAACCAGGAATTAATGTGTGATTCTGTCAACTTATATTTATTTTGAAAGCAATAGTTTATTATGAATTACTTCGTATCATCAAAATCCCAGCTTCTCTTTATAACAGGTAAGCTAAAACTTTTACTCCACTCTTTCAAATGAAGAAGAAATTCAGTAGAGCGTGCGTTTCAATTCCATTAATATCTTATCTATGACTAAAATATATATAATACTAGCTGTACCCACCCGCTTCCCTGGGTATTTCATGATGTTTTATAAATTTTTGCTGATTATATATATGTATAAATTATTGATATTTAAGTCCTGGCATTAAGAATTCGATTGTATTGAAGAATATACGCCCCTTACGCCCCCTCAACGCCACTTGGGGGTCGATTTTCACGAAACGCATTTTGTGGCGTATCTCTATTCTATGAGAGGAATCTGTTTACCAAATTTCAAGACTGTGCATCTAATAGTTTAAAAATCGGAATAATTATTTATATCTCCCCTTAACCGCCGCAATACCCCTTGGGGGTCATTTTTCCCAAAACCCATTTTGTAGTGGATATTTACTCCATGAAAGAAACATGTCTTGAAGAAACATGAACAGGTTGGTCAAGTAGTTTAAAAACGAAAATATTTATCTATTACGCCCCTTAACCCCCCCTCACAACGCCACTTGGGTGTTACTTTCCCCCAAACCATCTTGTATCTGATCTCTACTCTATGAAAAGAATCTATTTATCAAATTTAAAGACTGTGCGTCTAATAGTTTAAAAATGGAAATAATTATCTATAACGCCCCCCTAAGCCCCCCGCAATGTCACTTGGGGGTCGATTTTCACCAAACTCATTTTGTAGCGGATCTCTACTCTATAAAGGAATCTGCTTACCCAATTTCAAGATTGTACGCTGAGTAGTTTAAAAAAAGGAAACAATTACTTATAACGCCCCACAACCCCCCGTAACGCCCCTTGCGGTTTGAATTTCGCAAAATCCGTTCTTAGCGGATCTCTACTCCATGAAAGAAACATGTCTACCAAATTTCAAGTCTGTAAGTTGAATAGTTCCGGAGATATCGTGATTAGTCAGTCAGTGAGTCACTATAATAGAAACTAGCCGTTACCCGCCCGCTTCGCTGGGTATTTCATGATGTTTTATAAATTTTTACTGCTTATATATATGTATAAATTATTGATATCTAAGTCCTGCATTAAGAATTCGATTGTATTGAAAAATATACTTAGACCTGTAACTGTCGCCTGTTGATAAAAAAAAAAAAAAAAAGGACAGAACTCATCTAATTTGTATTTTCTAAAAATCTCTAAAATTGAAGTATAGAATGATGTTTGCTCTTTCTTAACCCAAAAACCAAGTGGATTCCCGCAAAACCAATTTTCGGTGGATATCTACTCCGTAACTTGAACATGCAAGCCAAATTTCAAGTCTAAATCTCACAGAAAAAAACAAAAGTTTTACTATCAATATCCCCGTAATCCCATTGAGAGCCGTTTTCCAAAATAACCGCTCTTAGCGGATTTCAATTCAACAAAAGAAAAATGCAAACCAAATTTCATTATTATAGT
>BMAO01012324.1:0-32535 GCA_019973975.1 Trichonephila clavata
TTAAGTAATATAATTTTTATTATTTCCATTGAAGATTGATTAAAAAAAGTTTTTTTCGTCTACAATTTCAAGAATTACTGTATGTAATCTTTTATTGCTAATAAATTCCAATATATAATTTACCTTTAAATACAAAATCAATCGATAATTCTAACATACCTTGATTTTATTTTGGAATACAAGAATCACACGAAAAATCAGCTTCCTTACTGTTGAATAAAGACCTTATTACTTCATTTATAAATATCATTAATGAATCATGCTTCCTGGAGCTTATCTATCCCCTTCCGCCTATCAAGAGGAAAATGTTTCTTCTTTATTCTTATCTTCAGAGAATAGGATGAACCTTATTAAATTGTTACTTTACAAAAATGTGTCTTTAATTTAGCTTTAGTTCGTTTTTAAGAAGTAAAACTATCAATAAAAATTACTGTATGTTTTAATATTAATTTTATTTTATAAATCATTTCTTTATGAATCCACATTTCATTTTTTCATTCAAGTGAATAGATATTATTAAAAGAATTATCACTTTAATTTAAATATTAATCTATTTTAAATTGAGTATTATTATTTGATTATTTCTCTCATTTAAATTAATTACATATATTTTTTCATTTATTTGCAGTATTTCTTCTTTGTAGTAATGCTAGCATACTTTCTTTCGTATATATTTGCTAGTTTTTTTAATGTTCTTTTGTAATAATTGCAGTCTCTTTTATTTATTAACATTATCTTTTATTTTATATTCAGTTCTCTTCTGAATAGATTATCTCTTGCTTGTTTTATATAAAAATCGAATAATTTCTTGACTACCATCTGTAAACTATTAAGCAAAAAAAAAAAAAAATGACTCAAAATAAATTACAAAATTTTTAAAATACAATCTGGACATGTTTAGTTTTTTAGTAATATTAAATAAAATAATTTTAGCTTGTAAATCTTAATTTTGTATTTTTCATAAAGTTTCAGCAGAAAAAAGTCTGTGTAAACTTTTTTCTGTAGTTTAAAAGCTATTTTTTGTTTAACATATTACTTAAAATGAATTAAATTTTTGCATATTAATTAGAAAAATCTGAAAATGCAGTAAGAACAAACTTAGAAGAAAAAAAGGAAAAAACTTAAAAATAAAGGCTAGTAATTAAGAAATGTAACATGTCTTTGATGCCTAAGTGTTCATTAAGGAGATTATTGTATAATTATGAATTTCTTCTAAAGATAGTTTATTAACTTGAAGTATTTTGATTCTAAAACTCGCTACATTTATCTGTTAAGTACTATCATCCTGTATTAATAATAAAGACAGTCTTAAATAATAATGTCAAAATAGACTGATAGAGATATTGATAGCTTAATTTAATAAAACTCTTTTTTATGGTTTTATTATACAATGCTTAAGTCACAAAAGTTCATTTTCTAGCTTTTTTGAATTAAATAAATGCGAGATAATAGGTATTTTCAAAATTTTCCAAGTTGTATGCAGTTGTATATCATGTGAAAACGGGACTACAAAAAACAGGAAGGGGAAAAAAAATTATGGATGTGTGTGCACGTGGGCTAAACATTAAATTCGTAATCTCAACGTGTCACAAAGAAATCTGATAGGTAGTAAAAACACTTATGACCATTTCCCTCACAAATCTGACACAGTGACATAAAAAACTGAATATAAAATGAAAGAATTATCGATTGTTAAGAGGAAATAGAGCTCGAGGATAGGATACTGATAGAGGTATATGCAAAATGTGATCATACAACGGCATGAAAATGTTATACTCAGCAACATTTTGGATGAAATTTAGACTTGAAGCAGTTTACAATGACATGTATGAAATTTTTGTTCAAAGTTAACTTTGGACGATCTCAGACTTTCAGTCAAATGCAAATTATGAATGAACGGAAAAATTAGTCGCTATATACATAAAAATTGGTAAATTTTTGCCGGAAAATAAATAATATAGACAAGATAAAGTTTTAGAAAGAGAGAGAATATTTACAAAGCAACTACGCGTTCGAAATATCCGATACAACCACGCATTCTACAAAGTGAGACGAAAGCAAACTTTCACTGCATGTAATTAGTCGTTTTGCTTATCTATATCTCAAATAGCTAGAGTTTGTCTCAGTGTAAAGTTGTATTGTCATGAGATGGATTGGTATTTGAGATTTCCTACGAATATTCTAAGGTAATTAAAAATGTTGAAGCAAACAATCGCTCGTGTTACAATTGCGTGGTTCCTAATGCTAGCAAAGCGATTCGTAATAATTAACAGTGCTATGAAGTAGAATGGTTCGGGGATTCAGGAATTGGCTAATTATTTTGATATACGCAATACGATCATACAACAGAGCCAAAACTTATTTCTCAGAGGGTCCAGCTCAGGTTTCGTCCTTTTCACTTGATCGAGGTTCAAAATTTCGAGATTCACCACCCATAGCTCTCATGTTGCTTTATAGTGCGACGTACTGTAAAGCAACATGACCCACTTACTCCATAATCATCATTTAGAATTATAAAGTAAATTGTAAATAATCTCCATGCTCAACTCTAGAACAATATAAATGAAATACTTTTTAAAAAATGAGATAGTCAACTATGAATGTAATAGATTATGTTTCAATAAACTAAAACGCTATATTATTTTACAATAAAATTTAATAGTTTTCAATTTAATAAACAATATCTGAAGTTATTTTACTATACAGTATAATTATATTTAAATTTCGATAAGTCAAAAAAAAAATTAATTATCTTAAAGATAGGATGTCCCTTTTCAAGTTACTATTACATTCTGTGTTAAAGATTCCCACATGCTTAGGATAAATCAAATGACACCGCTTTAGTCTTAAATATACATTCGATTGAAATAATATTATTCAGAAACTTAATTAACTGTAAAAACAAAGATAAAATGCTCAAACTCGTACATTTCTTAGGTTTCTCACTGTGTGTAATTTATAGAAACAAGTATAAATTCAATCAGAATTTCATTTAATTAAAGTAGAAACCTTTAGTAAATATCTCATTCCATAGCAGAGAAATCATTGTAATTTTCTTTTTTAATTAAAATTTGAATTTGTATTTCTGAATAATGTATGCATAGTACTTCCTGAAATATTGTATACATTTTAAATTGAATGATAAATGAGAAATAATAAAGTTGTTCTATCTCTCCCTCGCAGTAATTTTTTTAAAAATTTACATATTCAAAAATAAAGTGATTTCAAAATGCTTTCCTCAGAGGTCAATGTTATCTTAGAAATTTGATTCGTACTTAATTAAATTTCGAATGAGAAACAGGATTCTAAAAATTGATTTATGATAGATACGAAGTAAAAGGATTATGTGTTACATTCACATAATTAAATGGCAATATTTTTAATTCTGTCATTTAATTCGGTGTGGCTTACAATTTCTAGAATATATTGAAAGTAAATATTAAGTGCATGATATTAATTTTAAATGTTTTCTGCTTTAGGGGATTTTCACCGAATCTAGTAGATTGTTATTCATAGTACAGAAAATTACAGATGAAAAAAACATTAAAACTTTGCAACTAAAAAGCTACAAACAGGTTTAGATATCTTGTTTCACTAAAGCAATGTTGGAGCTCTATATCTCTTACCTAAAGATTGAATTTAATTCTAAATTATTGCTCACATATTTAAACCCAATATGATCACGTAAATTGTTTTATAATAATTCATTTTTTTCGTAAAAACTGTATATTGGCAACTAAGCCTTTGCAAGTCTCCAGATGTGAGAGCCATTTCATTGTGGCACCATCTAACAGCGGCTCTCGCTACCAAATTTGGACGTTTGAATTAATTTCAATTCAAGCTCTCGTCGATTGCTTACTTTTGCCGTGACTTAATTTTGACGATAGTACCAGAGCCAAATTGTTACTCAAGAGTTCTTTTACATGCCAAATAATCATATGGCATGCGTGACAGACAATATATCCATTAAAGCCGGGATAGAACTCCAACCTTAGACTTACGAAGCTAGCACGCTACCTCTGAGCCACTCATCCGATTTATAATAATGCCTAAGTTCAAATTAATGTATGTTACGATTTATGAATGATAAAGTATCTTTTCTTATAAAAGTAATAAAATATCTTCAAATAAAAAGGCATAAAATAATAAAATAGTATCTATATTTTTTTCAAAGAGTTTTTCGTGATGCTGTAATAAATTTATTTATATATAAAGTATAGTTAAGGGGAGTTGTGTGTGTGTGTGTGGAAAGGTAAAATTTTTTAAGAAGTGAATTTCAGGTTATTGCATTTTTAAATTCTTCAGCTCATTAATTTTCCAAAAATACCTCATTTTTATCTCTAGCTTAATTAGAAACGCTCAATTTTTGTTTTTAAAGAATCATCTAAACGCGAGCCACAGAAAATGGACAGAAAAAAGGTAAACATTTCACTTCCTCTTAGGCCAGCTTGAAATTTGACGTCATTTTTTAAAATTTCTTTAAGGCATGTTATGAAACGGATGGGATCTCGCCTCCGACGTTTCAAAGCAAAAATGAGGGGGCAAAAATTATCAGATGGCAAAGCATTATGTGGCAAAAATAGATTAACAAAAGCAACTATTGATCAATTGCAAACATATTATGGTCTTGCCATTCGAAGAAATTGATCAAGTGTAAAGGATATGAGACAAGCTATATATATGGGCTATATTTCTTCACAAAATATCTACGGATAAAAATCCACAGCATGGATTTTCTCCATCAGGTCCTGACACATGGTGTCAGTATAAGAAGGCTCAACTGGAAAATAAAGTTTATCTACACAAACATAAACTTCCACTTGCTGTTGTTGAAGCCATTAGGCCTGTTTTTAGAGACCTTTTGGAACCAGAATTGTTGAAAAAGTGCTTGCATGGAAACACGCAGAATCCGAATGAAAGCATTAATAATGTTATTTGGTCTCGTGTCCCCAAAAAGACATTTGTGCACATAGAAACACTTTTCTTTGGTACATATGATGCTATTGCATCCTTTAATAAAGGAAAAGCAACAAAGCTAGATTTTTTTTAAAAAAAAACTTAACATAGAGCCAGGCTATTATGCTACATGCTGCATGGAACCTCTCGACCAAGAGAGGATTTCAAGGGCAAGATATGCCAAGTTACAGAAAACTAAGGAGATTAGAAAAGTAAAAAGACTTAAAAGAATGAAACAAGAAGATGGAAATTTAAAAAATGCCGAAAATTTGGAATATGGAGCTGGAATGTTTTGATTAGGAAATTTTTTTTTATTTATAAAAATGTGTTTTTCTCAAAATGTTATTTTTGAAGATTCGATGTACCTTTTCTCAGAAAGTATATATCTGATCTTAACAAAATTTACAGGACACATTCTTTATATATTCTGGTATATACTGAAATGAGCTTTTAGTAAAATTTTTATATATTTTTTTTATAATTTTTTTTTCTGTCGAAAAACACTGTTTTCTCACTATACATCAAATAAAAAATTAAAAAAAAAACTAATGGAAATTTCAAAAAAGGCTCATTTTAGTATAATATTAAATGTATGTTTAACTTGCAAAAAAAATTTGGGGATTGTATTTCCAACAGGTGTTTAGAAAAGGTACATTGAAAAAGGCCTTTTTAACATTATCAGTATAGAGGTTTCCGATAGCCCTTAATAAAATCAACTACATCTTCACAAGAGAATAGAGCGAAGCCACAGTTTGGACGAATTTACATTTCTGATGATGGTGAGGCTTTGCATGAACGTGCAAAAATAGTTAAACATGACGATGTATTGTAAATTATACAGCCGACTGTGAATAAAAATCCGCTTGCAGAATTATAGAGAACTAAAATTCTAAAAAAAACAAAACACTCAAGATCAAGGGAATAGTTTGTTTTTATCACCTGTGTGAAACAATATTTACTTATGGACAATTGTATGTGGTTATGTTAAGGGACAGAAGCAAAGACGGGGAATAAGACTTCAGTGCACTTAAGAGTAAAAGGCGATTAGGAACATTGTTCTTGAAAAGGCGCTAAATTGAAGTACAACTTAAAATGCGGAGATGTAGACTTGAAATTTATTTTTCCTGCTTACAATATATTAAAAAAATGGAATTACAGAATACATTAATTACAGTTTTACAATTTGAACATTGAGTATGAACAACAGTATAATTTCTACAATGGGGGTTGGTTCACCATTAGGCGTACAGTTGATATCCTCCCCAGTAATAATTAAATAATAATAAAAATTCTGTGAGTAAACTCATTATTAAATTGCAAGATAGTTTATAGCTTTTACTTTATCAAAATAAAAATGTGACACTGAAATTTATTTGCCGTAACTGTTCGTATAACTGTTTGTATACAAGTCAAATTTTCTGCTATTGAATGCATATATTTAGTTACAATTATTATTAATTACGAATAACAAAATATAATCGTGTAAAATATATAAAATAGATTAAAATTATTTATCACATTTCTAAACATAAAAAGAGACAGTGAAGACTTATTTTGTCTAATTTTAACAGCAACGGATTCTTGTTTTCGAAACATTTTCTCAGATAGGAAAAAAATCCTTATATACTTAATCCCTATTTACTATATACTTTACCCTATATACCTCCCTGCAATGACTTAACTAGCGTTTGTGTGGAAAATCAATAAACATTTTTCTTTGACATGCATTGGAGATTTTATTTTTATGAAATACTATGCATCTTTTCTCTCTAATGCATTAAGATGCCTGAAACTTTATGTAAAAAAAAAAGTATGAATTTGCTGAATAATTTAAATTTTTAAATAAATTAGATTGCAAGGGATTGGATTTATTATAACCTCGTGAAATTATAATTATAAACAGTTTGATACTTTTCAAAAGTTTTTCAAGTTTGAGTGTCCTGTTGCTAAGTGATTAATAAAATTGATTATTTTTTTTAAAATTCGGAAGTTAATATATCAGAAAAATTGAATTAATTATGTATGCAATTAACGTATGTATGGTGTTTCTGGTATAGCGTTATTGTTCAATTGTTATGGAATATTTTAACATAATAATATTGTGCAACAAAAATATATCTTTCTGTGCGTTAAAAATGAATTTACTGATTTCTTACTGATATATAATTATTTTCTAGTTTTATTACTTTGATAAAATAAAACTAAAAAAAGAAAGAATTTTTTAAAAACTTTTTTATTAATTGAATTAATGTAATTTGCAGCAAGTTAATTACTTATTTGCTGAAATTATTAATTAACGACGCTCTCATTTTCCCCTTCATTGTTATAAAAAACACCTTTGAACATTGTGACGAATTTTTCAATTAAATTTTCTTAATAGATTTCAAAACACATTCTGAAAATTAAAGTTTTCTTTTCAATTGATGCTAAGAATTTCTGATTTGTGTTGACTTACATCTATTCTCTCTCTACCCCCCTCCCGATTATTTCTTTTGCAAATATTCTTCATTTAGCTTTGATAAACCACCATATCTTATTTTTTAGTAGATTATTATTTTGTTCTGTTTCGTGTTGAATTAAGGATAAAAAATTCAAAATTTTCGAAATTACGAAAAATTCTGTGTTTACTGCAATAGTAGTTTAATAAATTAAACTGGTTGTAATGCAATCAAATAAAACTTTAATAATTGTAGAAATTATTTAAAATAATTTATTTCAAAAAAAGTCTTACAATTGTATCATTACTGTCAGCTGTGCATCACACACAGTGAATGTAATGTACATTTATTTTTTATTTTATTGATGTATATTAATATAGTCTAGGGGCAAATAATAAAGAAAATATCTACTGAAAAGTGCATAAGAAACTCTTATGTAATTTTTAGAGCCAAGTAGAATTCTAGTTTTTCATATATATATGTATACAAATATGGCAGAAACCAATTATGCACTATAAGTGGTATAGTTGTGCAGATTAGATATTAGTTTTGAAATATTATTTTTAAATAACAGATCTCAGTAATTTTTTGAAAAGCATTGGTATATTACTACTCATTTAATCAGCTAGAGATTCATTCCCTAAAACAACACAAATTTTGGGTGTACCAAGAGAAATTACCTCGAAACTTATGGACAAGTATGAATAGGAACAATGTATGTATTTTTAAACATTGAAATTGAGATTAAAATAAAATGGCCAGACAGGGATCAGGGAGCAATGGCACAAAGAATTCACCAAAATAGGAACCCACAACTGACAAAATAACAGCAAATATAAACACCAGCGTATGAAATCCATTTTCAAACAGAATGTTTCGTTTGCAATTTCATAGATTAAAATTTTATGATTTTGTTGCCAAGCGCAAATCCCCATAATTATAACACTCACTAATACCAGATGTCCATACAGTAACGCAGAGGGCATCAAACTGGAAGTTCAATGATTGGAAAGATATAATTTAGCTTAGTGAATCCTCACTTACTTTTTTTCATCATTGGAAGAGTTCATGTTTGACAACAAATCACAGGGCTACTTTTTTTTAACGGCTTGGAGATACTATTTTATTTCATACCAGAGAAGCCGTATCCATTCAGAAAGACCGTAAAATAGTTCAAATATGCTTCAATATATTTCATGATCATGCTAATGATCATATCCTCATTTGTGCAGACATTCTTCTCTGGTGACTCTGTCTTGTGTCAGGCGATTAATGGTCCTGTCCATACAGCAAAGTGCATCATAAGTTGTCTTGGCTTAATGATCTTGAAGGTGAAGTGAATAAATACCTAGTTGTTCTGAATCGCCATACTTTAAAGGTTTTGAACAATATTCATGGGAATATCTTGAGCTCAAGTGAGAGAACGATTAACCACACCTTCATCAAAATTACAACAGAAAGATTTGTTACAAAGCGTGTGGATTTGCATGTTGTATGTTGGCTTATGAGTGATATTTATGCACATCATTCCAAGTCCAATTGTAATAGTTCATAAATAGTTCTGATACACTGACGCTATAACAGCAAATACGTAGCAACAATAATAATGATTATAAATGAAAATAGCAATGAAATAAGTGAGGCAAATGAGAATAAAACCGAAACAGCATTATTGGTTAGGAATCGTTATGGAGTCTGAGATCAAGCAACAATCTCGCTATATTTCTTTCAAACTCATGTTTTAATACACGATTTAGATATAAAAACCTTTCTGTAACGCCTAAACGACGGAATACTGGGTCAATAGGGGGAAATAAGTATCTCGAAAAGTGTGTGACACTAAAGTAGACGGTATCATCAGTATACTTTTTCATCAGTATCAAAAATGCGCGATGTTTCTAAGATCTCAGACTTTAAATTACATTCTTTTGAATAAAAATATTGAATAATTTTACAAACTGTTTAATAATAAATAAAAATCTATTAATAAAATATTCCAAATGAAAAATATATGTTTACCATTTTTTAAAATTTTGTTTATAAAAGACTAAAGTCTTGTAAAATTACGAGAAATATTACTAATTTTATAATAAAAAAAAGTTTGAAAATTGTTTTTTTTTAGATTTTTGCGATAGTGATATAAATACTTTGAAATTACAGTTTTTAATTTTTCCCCTCTCTTTTCATATTCCAAACTTCATATTTAAAACCAAAGCTTTACGACATTGGGAAGCTATCTAATTATAAAAAAATGACAATAAATAGAGAGATTTCTTGATTTTTTAAAACTTAAAAGCACAAGAGAAGGGCAGATAATTTGAAAAATCTTATCTCTTTACTTCGCTTGGCGAAAAACAAATTTTCCAGAATTTTAGCGACGGAAAAGAAAAGAAAAACCCTGATCCATTCTAATACACATGCAAATATTATATTCATATACATAAAACTAATATTTGTAGCACATTTATTCTTTTTATCAGAGTAAAATTATATTGTTTATTCTTTACTTTATTACAGTATTTAGTGCCGACTAGAAATTTTGAAATTATGGAATTCAATAGAGAGAGAGAAAATGTAAACAGCTACATGACCTATACTTCAGCCGTAGTAAAAATTTGGTAGTCTAGACGAATTTTATTTGTTAATAAATAATTTTTCTCGCATTTTATTTCAATTTTGGCCACTTCCTTTTTTGAAATACACATTTCAAGACTCTACTAATTTTCGTGTTTTGAGTGAAAATACACAAAATTGTATAGTTTGTGTTAAGGGAACTCATACTTTCTCATCATTTAGTATCCAAAAAATTGAGAATTTTTTCTTAAGATTGAATTTTTTACTTCTGTAGTACCCAACAATTTCGGTGTCGTTGCATGCCATCAGTTAAATAGAATTTTGACGTTTATTGTTTTGAAATTTGCACGAGGAAAATATTCAAAGTGGAAAAGATGTACAAACCGTAAGATTGATTGTTTTAAGCTAATTTTTAACAATGAACTGCTTTTTTATTATTTTTGTTTGTAACTTGGTTGGTGAATTTATATATGTTCAGAAAAAATAGTTTTGAAATATGTGACTACCTTCGAAGTACTTGTTTGCATCTCTTGTTAAAAAACACTTTTTGAAAATTTGGACAATTCAGAAGATCATTGCACTACATTTATTTACTCAGGCAGAGGTCTTTTAAAATTACGGAGTAGCTCTGACCACACTTTTCTTCTCTTAAAAGGATCCTTTATATTTCGTTCAATACATGACTACATTTATTCAGTTTCATAAGAAGTTTGTAAGTTTTTGGAGTTGTTTAGACTTCTTGTTTCATTATTTTGCTTCAAACAATTTAATTTAAGTACTTATTTATATTTCGACCTTCTATTATCTATATATATAAAGGAGAAAAGCGACTGACTGACTGACTGACTAATCACAATATCTCCGAAACTATTCAACCAACAGACTTGAAATTTGGTAGACGTGTTCCTCTCATGGAGTAGAGCAAAGCTAAGCACGGATTTTGCGAAATTCGAACCGCAAGGGGCGTTAAGGGGTGTTATAAATAATTGTTTCTATTTTTACACTACTCAACGTACAATCTTGAAATTGGGTAGGCAGATTACTTTCATAGAGTAGAGATCCGCTACAAAATGGTTTTTGGGAAAATAGCCCCCCAAGGGGTGTTGAGGGGGAATAAAGGGCGTAAAAGATAAATACTTTCGTTTTTAAAATACTTGACCTACCGGCTTGAAAATTGGTAGGCATAGTTCTTTCATGGAATTAATATCCGCTACAAAATGGGTTTTGGGAAAATTGACCCCCAAGGGGTGTTTAGGGGGGTTAAGGAGCGTAAAAGATAAATATTTTTGTTTTTAAAGTACTTGACCTACTTACTTGAAAATTGATAGGCATAGTTCTTTCATGGAGTTAATATCCGCTACAAAATGGGTTTTGGGAAAATTGACCCCCAAAGGGTGTTGAGGAGGTTAAGGGTAGATATAAATAATTATTCCGATTTTTAAACTATTAGACGTACAGTCTTGAAATTTGGTAAGCAGGTTCCTCTCACAGTGTAGAGATACGCCACAAAATGGGTTTCGTGAAAATAGACCCCCATGTGGCGTTAAGGAGCTTAAGGGGCGTTATAGAAAATTACTTTTCCATTTTTAAACTCCTGGAAGCACAGTCTTTAAATATGATAAACAGAATCCTTTTATGGAGCAAAGATACAATATATAATGTGTTTTGTTAAAATCAACCCCCCCCCCACAGGTGGCGTTGCGGGGTCTCAAGGGGCGCTTAGACTCGCAGTCTTCAAATTTGGAAAGCAGGTTCTTTTCATAGAGTAGAAATCCGCTACAAAATGGGTTTTGGGAAAACAGACCCCCAAGTGACGTTGTGGGGGCTCAAGGGGGTATAGATAATTATTTCCTTTAAACTATTAGACGTACAGTCTTGAAATTTGGTAAGCATATTCCTTTCATTGAGTACAGATCCGCTATAATATGGGTCTCGCGAAAATTAACCCCCAAGTTTCATTTCGGGGGATTAAGGGGCGTAATAGATAAATATTTCCGTTTTTAAACTATTCAATCTACCTGCTTGAAAACTGGTAGGTATGTTCCTTTCATGGAATATAGTTCCTCAAACAAAGAGTAAAACAAAAATCGACACCCAAGGAGGGCTGAAAGGGGTGAAGGGGAGTTATGGGAAAAAATCCTGTTTTAAAATTGTTAGACCTGTGTACTTGAAATTTGTTAAGCATGTTCCTTTTGTTGAATAGGGACCCACTAAGAATGCATTTGACGGGAATCAACTCCTGGGGGAGCAAGGAGTTACTGGAGCGTGTTGACAAAAAATTTCTTTTTTCGAACTACAAGAACTATAATAATGGAATTTGGTTTACATTTTTTTTTTTTTGAATTTAAATCCGGTAAGAACGGTTTTTGGGAGAACGACTCTCAACGGAATTACAAGTGGGGGGGGCGGGTATTGATAGTAAAAATTTTGTTTTTACCCTATTAGATTTAGATTTGAAATTTGGCTTCCATGTTTATTTTATGGAGTAGAGATCCACCTAAAATTGGTTTTGCGGAAATCCACTTTGTTATAGGGTTACGAAAGTGTAAACATCATTCTATACTCAATGTTAGAGAATATTAGATAATACAAATTAGTAGTTCTGTCCTTTTTTATCAAGGGGGGAGGAGAGTTACAGGTATAAGTATATTTTTCAATACAATAGAATTCTTAATGCTAGGACATAGATATCAATATTTTATATATATAAACAGATATATTTATAAAACATCATGAAATACCCAGCGAATCGGGAGGGTAACGGCTAGTCTTATATATTTCAGAAATTATTTTTTAACAATGCCTCAAAGATATTCTATTTAAATACACTGGTAAGAATTTTAGATTAAATTGATTAACTCTAGGACTACTGGATAGAGTTTAATGAAATTTGGTATGTATATAGGGCTTATATAATGTAAAAAAATCAACATTTAAAATACATACATATGGAAGTATGGTGATAATATATGGAAAGAACCAGGGACCCGCTAAATGCCCTCCAATGTCCAAGAAATCAACCATTGCGGCAGTGGAAGCTGCTTGATGGTCTGGGCAGACATTACGTTAAATGACCACACACTCCTCCATGTCTTTGAAAAAGGCACTGTGACTGATGTAAGATAAGGGATGAGGTCTTAGAGTTCTATGTTTGCATTTTCAGGAGTGCAGTTGGCCCTTATTTTCTTTTAATGAATGACAATGCGAGGCCATATACAGCTCATTTAGTCAACGGATTTCTGTAAGGTGAGGATATTCGCCGCAGGAATGGCCAGTGAGAGAGATCTCCTGACCTCATCCATGTAGAACATACATTGGACATTCTAGGAAGGACAATTACAAATCATAAACCCCCTCTGAGAGCTATCCAAGGCCTGAAAACCGTTGCTGAACGAGTGGTATGAATTGCCACAGTAACTTATAAATTGCCTTATTTTTGGTATAAAATCACTGTGTGAGGCCTGCTTACCTGAAAGAGTGGACCATACCCCTATGAACCAATTTTGTTTTGTTATATTCTGTAACTACTGTTTCATACCTTTCGACTTCGATGAGTGTTACGCATGATCACACGTGTGTATTTCAAAAATTGAATAATTATTTACTTGCATTATATCAGCTCTGAATACATACCAAATTTCATTAATATCTATTTATTAGTTCTAGAAATAATTGACAAAATCTAAATTTTGAACACCAGTATATCATACATGTACCAAAATTTTTCTGAATCATTTTGCCATTTAAAATATTTTCTTCTCTCTAATTGAAATTCTTCAAAATTGAATAAAAATGCGTTTCTGAGGTCTCTATTGCGTATTCTTAGATAACTATAAAGAATTTTTTAGAAAGCAAATAAACTGTATATCATAAAATAAGTAATTTATTTATAACTTTATGAACTTGGATCCTGTAATAAGTTTGTTATTATAGAATAAACAATTGACATTGATTTTTTAGTTTCAAAAGCTGTTTATACATTGATAAAATTGTGTATTTTTAGAAAAAACTGCTGTATATTAAATAAATGCACATAAATGATTAATATTATAATATACAGGTGGTTGTAAAAGTAACGAAGACACATGTGAATAAAAGTGACATTTTTAATGCGTTTTCTTAACATTAAGATATAAAAAACAGCTACCAATTTTTTTATAACAGAAATGTATATATTCTTGTAGTATGTACTAACTTTATTGAGTCTTGGATATTTTTCAAAAACGTAAAAGGTCGGACCTCTCAGATTTTCAAGGAGGCCGAATTGTAGGAGTCCGTGTCGCTGGAACAAGTTCTACCAAACCAGCACAACTTTTAGGCTATTCTAGAGAGGTGTCTAAAGCCATGACAGCATACAGGCAGCATAGCAAGGCAAGCTTTAGAAAACAAAATAGTGGAAGGAAAGAGAAGCCCAGTGAAAGAGATTGACGGGTATTGAAACAGATTGTATTGTCTAAAAAGCCAACAGTGTAGCAAAAGTGACATCAGAGCTCAATTTGCATTTAATTTCTCCAGTGCCAATGGTTGTATTTAGAAGACACCTTCTTAAATAGAACATTTAAGGCAGAGCAGCAATTCCTAAGTTACTTGTCGCAGATGTTAATGACAAACGTCGTATACAGCGGTGTCACATTCACAAAATCTGGCCGATTGATAGGTGAAAGAAAGCAATATGGTCTGACGAATCGTCTTTAACACTTTTGCCTACAACAAGACGGGTGCACATTTGAGGGGAAAGATGCATACGCGTCTGATCATGATTGCCTCATTCCAACTTTGAACCATTCAGGTGGATCTGTCATGAAATGGGCAGCCGTGTCGTGGTTTTCTGATGAATCAAATCGTTACCCTGAAGGGAAGGATCACTGGGGAGAAGTATAGAGAAATTTTAGCTGACCAGGTTTATCCTATGCTGCAAACCTTGTTTTCTGCAGGAAGTTGAATTTTCCAGAATGATAATGTACATATTGATGGAATGGGATTAGTGCAATCATGGTTTGATGAATACGAATATGAAGTTAAACATCTACCTTGGCCCTCACAGTCACACGACCTCAATGTAATTGAACCATTATGGTCTATTTTAGAGCGTTCAATGCGGAATCGATATCCTCCACCGGCATCCCTCTCAGAACATTCACAACATCACCAAGAATGTTACAATACTTCTCTAAACACTTGTATGCTGAACTTGCATGATTCGATTCCTAGGTGAATCCAAGCTGTATTTTATGCCAAAGGCTGTTCTACACCATACTAATAAAGGACTCTTTATTAATATGTGTTTCCATTATTTTGATAACCACCTGTACTTTCTGCTTACCTTTCTATGTATATTGTTAAGGTAATGGTGATTTTTCATGTAACAAAGTTGAAAAAAGCTTTACTTCATTTTTTTTTATTTTCATTTCCTTTTTAATTCCTTTATACGTATATATATTTTAATGAATTATTTATATAATTAATACTCTAGTAATTTTTAAGCTCTCTTTTTAAAATTAACTTCTTATTCACTTATTTTGAAGTTATGTTTATTGTAATCTGTTGATTTTTTTTGGTTATTCCCTCATTAGCCTAAAAAGACGCAAAGGAAGATTGTTGACTAGTTAACCTCAAACCAGCTTGATCAGAATTATTTGGTCCTAAATCCAAAATTGCTTTTTGATATGCTAGATTTTTTTTATATATTTTGACCTTTTATATATATATCTTTCGTTACCCCTTTTTCATTCTTTTCATGTATTTATTTCGTTGTTTTGATGCATTTTTTAAATAATTCTACCCATTTTGTAGTATAATTCTTTACGCGCACATACACACATACACATTGGTTGGAATCTATGACTATTGAAATTTAAATAATAAAAAGGTAATAAAATTCGCATGAATTTAAATTTGTTCTAAAGCGAAAATGAGTAAAGAAGTGATTCACTTGATTCCTTTGAAAGTCTTAAGTTAAGCAAAGATTACATAAACCAGGAAACCAGAATTATGTTATGAAAACTTCAAGAAGTATATTTTGTAGCTATATTCTCACATGTTTAATAAATTTTGAAGCAAATTCAATTACATATTTTTGTTAAATATAACTCTGCTTGATAAAGTAAACAGTAAAAAACAAAAATATGGCTAGCAAATATAGTACATTATTTCTATTTGATAATACAATTTTACCCTTAATATAAATATAGGACTACTGGATGAAATGAAGTGCAAAATATAGCAAGATATAGTTTTTAATATTAGCATTTAATTTGAAAATTCACTTAAAGGATTTATTTTCTTAAAAATGATAAAAAAACCTAATTTAATATTCCTTTATACAAGAAGCATATAGATGCCAAAGTTTAATTTCAACTTAAATATTAATTCTTAATGATAATTTCTTTTCGAATAAAGTGCACCAAAATGGTGTTATTTAGTAAAGTTAATTAACGCTTAGAAATAAGGAAATACATAATTTTAAATTTTGTAAATAGCCCTATATTCAGACATTTATTTCTATTTTTGACGTGTAAGTATTAAAATTCAAATAAAAAATTAACTAAATTAAACCTCCTTAAGACTAAATTTATCATTAAGACATCGTTTCTCAAACTGTGGAGTGCACCCTCTAAGGGGCGTGATAACCTTACGAGGGGGCGCGAGCATATCGAAAGTAAAAGATTATTTAAAAATATATATATTAATTCGCTGAAAAGAAGCAAAATAAAATACATTCTGACACATTTACACTGATATAATTTACTTAAAATAAATATCAGTAATGCACACTGTATTTGATAGTTAATTTATCAATTTTAAGTTAAGATTAAGTTTACTAATTACTTCCACTAATAAGTTTACTTCCACGGGCTTATCATTTACAAACTTTTATACAAAATGTAATATCTTATCTTGATAATTAGTACGGTTTATAATTAAAGTCGCATTGTAGCGTCATAGTACATTATTATTGCATTTAATATATTATTATTATATGAAGGGGTTCGCGAGGAAAATTGTGATTGAAATTTCGGTCGTAAACATAGAAAGTTTGAGAAGCACTTCATTAAGAGAAAAAAACTTCGATTTATATATTTTATTGATAGCACTGCACATTATCCTACATAGAACTTTTCATAGTTATATGAAAATTTTTATGCGTTATTTTATGGTATTTTCACTATTTCCTATTTTATATGAAAATATTTTGATATGAAATATTTTCAAAATTACGCAATGTTTGTGTGTGTATACTCCTCAGAGAGACTTTATATATTTAAAATGTTTTAGCAATTCATGTTATTATGCTGCGTTTTATTTATTTCACTTGATGATATGTAGAATTTCAGAGAAAGTGAAACATCTTGGGTGTCCTTTTATAATCCAATTGAATTTCAAAATTATAATGCCAAACTCGAATTTTTGGATAAGGTATCTTACCATTGATTATTTTTTCATTACAAAACTTCCAATACATTAATTAAAAAATAAACAGTTTTACGTCACGAGACAAATATTACATGATTTATCAATTTCTTTTAGTTGTATGATGAAAAGTTAAAAAAATATGTAAAATTTTATTAATGTATAAGTATTTTACGTGTTGTAAGAAATTAGTTTTGATAATCATCGTATTAGACCAAATAATTCTTGAAGACAGTAGATTGTTTTTAAATATAAATTATTTAAAAAAATAGTTGCAAATTTGCAAATTTTATTTTTTCTATTGGAATGAGAATATTGTACAACAAAAAAATCTTGGACGACAATAAAAACACTTGAATCTGCTTTACTTTAGCGTTGTAGTTTTGCATATTTACCAGACCACAAATACATGCTAAGTTTGTTTTACTTCATGTAACGTCAAGTTTATTTACTTTTTTCAAAAGCAAACTGGGCTTTTGCAAACCTGACATGATTTAAATAAAATAATTTTTTTCCAAACGGTGTATAGTTTTGCTAAAATTATTTTAACCTATATGAAATTATCTTTAATTTGAAAATGATCTCAAATTTAAGACATAAAAAAGTAAGAATTTATTATAAAAATTTAGACAGTAATAAACGATGTCGGAATAATGAAACAAATTTTCTTTCGAAATACTATCTGCACGACCCTTTAATATGCGTGGACTGCAATTTAATCGAGACGGTTTCCAATTGAATTTGAATGAAGCTATTTACAGTCCAAAACCCGAACCTTACGAGATTTCGACTCATTCATTCTGCTCTATAATCAGGATAATCTAGAACCGCATTGTGAAGCTTTCTGAAATTCGAAACTTCAAGTGTGATTGAAGTTTCCAAATTAGAAGGGATTTAATTTGAATTTGAAATCTTATTTCTTCAGTTGCAAGAGGGCATTACCGAATTCATCAAGGGTTCGATATTCATCAAGTGACGTAAAGTGAAATTACTAGACAGCAAGCCTTCATGTCTTTAAGAGAATTTCATTACATAGAAGCGATTTGATCACGTTAATAATAGAAGTCTGCGAATGCTTTGGGTAAGAGTAAATTTAGTAAATTGTATCGTACATTTGAATTTCAAATGGAAACAATCTATTTTGGTCATTATATCTCGATTGTTTATTTTAAGGTATCCAACTATTTGAGCGACACCTTTTTTTTAAAATGGAGACATGGGGATTTTTTTGTAGTTTTTAGATTTGTTTAGTACACTTTAAGAAAAATATGCTAAAATTAAGAAGAGAAAAAGAAATTATTATTACTAAAATGGGGACAAATCGTTAAAAATTAGCAAAAATATAACATAATCGGGGCCCATTCCGTACCAAAAGTTTATGAACAAATTTTCAATTTTTCAATTCTGATATATTGCTATTTTATTCATTTTTGAAATGACTTTCAGGATAAGATATATTTTAATTTTTACAAAAACTACAGTATTTTATCTTAGTTTTGATATGGAATTGCCTAAAATAACATTGATTATATTAACATAAGGGACTGTAAATTCTTTAATAAAACAGTGATTAATAAATATGAAGGTTAAAACACTTCTACTATTACAAAGAACGTACACAAAAAATTTCAGTTAATTATTTTTTAAACTTTTTGAGCAATCGCTGTCCCCGTTTGAGCATTTAAGAAAACACATTTCGAGTAAAACGCGTTTTAATGTTTAACATCTTACTTTTAAAGTAATAGCATCTGCTTTTACTAAAACACTTGTAGTTTTTTGTTCTAGTGAACGGAGTGGCCGCGGTAGCCGAGTGGTCTAGGCATCGGATCGTGGCTAGCATGTCATGAGTTCGATCCCAGTACCACTGAAGACCCGCCGTGTAGGGGAGCGATGCACGTAAAATCTGTCGAGAGCTCAAACGTCCTCCCTTTAGTGTGGTGTGGTAGTTAGGAGAGGGGGTGCCAGCTCAGGTGTCGTCCGCGTCACTTGTCCATGGCTCAAAATTACGCGGACCGTCCCCAAAAGCCCTCGTGTAGCTGAACAGTGGGACGTTAATATTCACTCTAGTGAACGGAAAATAACAAACTTGGTATTTTTATAAAGTTAAAAAAAACAAGATGGCCTATAAAATAAAATCATAAAAAATTGTCAATCTTTTGAAAAATTTAAAACTTTAGGTAGTCAGATACTTTAATAGGAACACGGTCAATTTTTATATTTGAACATAAAGTATATTTTATATTATACTACATCAGCTCTTACAACTATAATAAAGATGTAAATTAAAAAGCAAATATATTTAATATCTGGTAATATTACTAATGTGAAAAATCACATCAGAAATTCATTAGATAAAGATTATAAATACATTTAAAATGAGTAAAACAGTATACAAACAAGTGAAAAAAACAAAAAACACGAAATATGTTTTACTCAAGGTTTTTTAATTAAAAAAGTTTTTTTTGTAGGTTTTTATAAATGATTAAAATTAAAAAATATGAGTATAATCTTAGCAATAATAAACAGTTACATAAGGGGAAATATTTTGTCACAAAACATACTAATAATAAATTATGTTCTGAAATGTTTTCAGAAAATAAAAAGCCTAGTAATTCCATAGCAAAAAGTCTTAAAAGGATTTGAATTGCCTAGGAAAATTAATTCTTGAATCATATCATAAATAAATTTCCAGATCGAAGGATAATAATAAAGAATCAACTATTCAGAAAATACTTTTCTGAAAAAATTTGGCACATGCATAAAATATGAAATTTAAAATTTTTTTATAAGGTTAAAGAAAGCAGCAAGAGATAGAAAAAGCCAGAATTTAGGGTTTTAGATCAATGAGCGTATCTACATATAAATTTATTACAGAAGTTAGTATGCTTAAAATTAATTTTAATCAGTTGTGTGATATTTCAACAGCTGTAAGTGATTATAAGAAATAATGCCAAATAATAGTTATTAATCATTAACGTAAAATACTAAATAAAAATAAATTATAAACGTTCTTTAATGTAAAGGAAAATTTTTGAGGAATGATATGCTATTTCAGAGGAAATATGATTAGACAGTTTGCAATTTAAATGTCTTGCAAATTTTATGATAAAATGAAGAACTCAAATTAAACAAACTCCACACAAATATTACCCCCTTTTGACGATAGTATTAAATATTTGGGAGTAATTTTTCTTTAAACACATAAAAATGTAATTAAATATTGAAAAGTGATTAGTAAACTAAAAGAAAAATATTGTGATCATACAATTGTTTAAGAATGCATAGAAATTTGACCGTATTTTCAGCTCTTTTGTGGATTGCTATTGAAACACAAGAATTAATTCCTAAGAATAATTATTAGCTCATTTTGGTTTATTTCTACTAACATTTTTAGATCCATCCAATATTCACAAAAAATGGATTGTGCGATTTCTTTATATTCCCAACAAGCATGTTGCTTCAGTGGAATAGTTAAAGCAAACCTTTTTCGAGGTAAACAGAATATATTAATTGAAAATATATTAAATTAACTATAAATTGAAACTATTATACATCTACATCTGATTTAGAATTGACTTATCACTATCAGAGTGTCAACGACTATAAGTCAGAATTGCATTCATGCAGTCAAAAGATATTGGTTTTATCTTTCTGTTTTTAACCTGATCAGTTGAAGTTCTTTTCTCCAGCTTAGTGAGTAAGCTTAAAAATACAACTAGAGAATATGATTCTATTATTTTCCAACTTATTTGCTTAAATTTTGGTGAATGGATAGTGACTCTTTGGAAGAAATAAAGTTAAAAACTCGTAATAAAATCAAAGAAAATGATGTAATAAAACAAAAGTGAGTCTTTTGTTTTACTTTAAGTTATTCAATGTTTCACAAGACATTTTACATCAAAAGTAAAACCTTTTTTATGCATACATATTATAGAAAAATAATCGTTCTTGCTAGAAATAATTTCTTGTCAGAATTTTTCTGTAATTTGTTGCAAGATAACCCAAAAAAAACTCTTGTGAAAAGATGTAGAACAGTGCTTCTCAAACTTCAAGTATTTGCCACACAGTAATCAAACTTAATTTTCATCGCGCCTCCCCTCCATACAAAAACAACTTATTGAATTCAATAGTACTGTACTTTGACGCTAAAGCTACAATATAACCTCTTAAGTGTCGCAAGCGTATATAAACGTTACACTCAGCCAGTGCGTTAATAGCCTTGTACGTATATATTCGTTTTTCCAAAGTACGACGATCTTTTCTGTGAAATGCTATCCATAAAATTATTCTGAAGGTTTTGGAATGCCATAAAATGACATTGATAGTGTTTGCAAAGGATTTTCTTATTTATTCCTTTTCTATCCCCCCATCAATACACCACTTACGCTCGCTTACGTGTTAAATGGTGGCATTGGAAAGCAAATCGCGCAATTTTTGATCCGCATTTAAGGGATTAATTATAAACTGCATAAATTATCAAGAAAAGTGTTAATTTTTGCATATAACTATATATGGTAAGCCCATGGTCTCACTGGTAATTATTAAACTTACTCTTAACTTATATTGTTAAATCAATTATAAAATACATTTCGCAATACTAATATATTTATAAATGTATTATATCATCAACTTTTTAATATGTTCAAGCCCCTGTTGCATTTAATGCAAATGTAACTAACTGGCATTCAATGTGTCCAACCTGAACAAGATTCATTTAAATCAGAAATAAATATAGGACAAAAAATATCATATATATTGAAAAACACACACACATTTATAAGTTAAGAAACGATCATTACAAAAATACAATTATAATAAATGAAAAGCTGCACGAAAGTTTTAACAAAGGAAAAGAAAATATTGAAATAAAAATTAAATAGACAAGGATAACTCTTAATGGAACCAATGCGGGAAAAAAAAGAAGACTACTCAAAGTAATAAACGTAAATATTTTTGTACTGCTATCTCCAATATTATGTCTTGTACATGCTTAACGCCTTTCTTTGTTTTTTTTTTTTTGGTTTCTTTTTAGAAACAAGCTGTAAAAAGTTAAATAAAATGTAATCTGAAAATGTATTTCCATCTCCAATTATTTTTTACGCCCATCATCAAAAATTCCATAAGAATAACGTCTGCAACGTTCATTAATACAATTATTTTTACTAAAATATTTTGAATTAACTAAAGGGTTTAAAATATGAAAAAAAACTGAGATGTTCAAAATGTGATTATACAGCAAAAAAGTAATGAAAACATGTATGAATGTAAGCACGCAAAGACAATTAAAATTATTAAATAAAATGCTGTTAAAAATTTGCTGTACATCGTGAATTTTTTAGTTTTTGTTCGTTAACTATTTATTAAATCTGCGGAAATTGGATGTTATATTATTTATGTATGATTAAAAAAGCAATTAATATATATATATATATACAACAAGGAATTCAGTTTCAGCATTTCTTTGCATACTTTTATAACTATTCTTTAATAATATTGCTGGTAATGATATCAATATATTATAAGATATGTAGAAAACTTTTAAATTGATTTATTAATATTTAATTCAGATTCTAATAACTTAAAACATGTTAAATTACTATAAATTACGCACATCACTATTGAGAAACATATTATATATTACAAATCAAATACAAGTTGAGTTTCAAATAATATTGGAAGAATTGAATATTATATTACAAAGTAAATGACACAAACATATTAATGTAAATTATACAAAACCATATTTACCAAAAGAGCATAAATAAAAATGATGAATGTTTAAAAAATATTTAAAAAACCCGGAATCACACACACACACACACACACACACACACACACACACACACACACACACACACACACACACACACACACACACACACGCACACACACACACACACACGGAGAGAGAGAGAAAATCAACTCACTTTGCAGGAATTTTGAAAAAAGTGCATAGTGCATAAAAATTTTATGTGAAAAAATTCTCATTTGTATCGTATGTTAAGCATGACTAAAAAAGAATGTTATGCTTTTATTATATGAATGATAAATATTGCAGTAAATCTACGAAGCTCATTTTAAGAATCAGTGCGTGGCATTATTAATTTCTAAAAATAAAATATGGATGGATAGAAATTATTCCATTAAGGTATCCGACTACTTTCAAACCTTTATTTTGGAAATGCGTATAAATGAATACAATTTTTGGCATTTAATGTCACCTGAATTAGAATTTATATATAAAATTGTCTTAAGAATATAACTATAATTTAAATTCAATTTTATGTCAAAAATTGAAGAACAAAATATATATTTTCAAAACATTCTCTTTTCTATGGAAAAAGCTTCTATAAAAATAATATTCTGCTTGTATATGGATGAGATTTCTCTTCTACAGAGCCTGAATTAGGATTTTTGAAAAATTCACATTTTCTTCAGAATTACGATAAATTGAATAAATAAACGATGTACTTTTTTTGTTAAAATTTCTCTATTCTGATGCATAAAAATATGAATAAATCCACTTTTATAAGTAACATATTTCAAAAATCCTATTTCAGGTTTTGTATAGAAGTTTTAGCTATATATATAATGAAGGATTATTATTACAGAAACATTTTCCATAAAAGGAGAATATTTTGAAAATATGTCATTCTTTCTCATATTTTGCTAAAGAACTGCGTTTAAATAATTTTTTCTAGTAAAAATATTCTTAAAACAATTTTATATGTATTTTATAATTCAGATGCCACTATAAATTTTAAAAAGTTATTAATATATACGCTTTTTCAAAACCACGTTCCCAACGTACAATCGATACCTTAATAATAAAAAAAAACATCACTTTTTGTAAGAAGCAATATTTGACTTCATAAACAAAAGGATTGCATTACTTTCACATCAGTAGAATTAATTATAAACTTTTCTAAAATATATAAGTTCGATTTCTTCGTGTGTCATCTCAAGAAATATAAAAAAAAAAACAACAACCTATTTTTCAAAACAGATAAAGTTTTATAAAAAGAAAGAAATTTGTATTTGATTTGTAGATATACTTCCTGGAAACTTTGAGCATAATGTTATTGATATTGATCTTAATGTAGATCACAATAAAAATGGAAATACCTTATTGCAATCTATTCCAGAAAATAAAGGAGTTGTTACAAGAAGTAATGGAAAATTAATTTTTATGATTAACAATAAATGGACTAAGTATTAATTAACATTATTTTAAATTATTTAAAGTGAAGAACTCCTCATATATTCTTAATTCTACGACAAGTATATGGAGTTTTGTATAAAAATAACGAAAATTTTATTTTCTATTGAAGACCCGCTAACACTACATAATGAACTTTCAATAAAAATATTTAAAATAATAAAGTCATTTCACTTTTGGTTTGTACTATGGCTCTAACTTTTTTAGTTGGAGGAAAATCAGAAACAATTTTGAACTTGCTCCACAATATATAAATTTTCGTTAGAGTTCTATAGAAGACTGAAGATCAGTTATACTGAATATACATATAATTCAGTGTATTTCAGGCAATGATTGACTTTTTGTAATTTAATTGAACCATTCTATATGCCTTGGGTTTAAAAATTGTTCTTTATGTTGTTGCTGTTTATTGTTCATTTGTTTTTTCTAACTGAGTTCAGTGAGTGAGTGAACATTAACGTCGCACTGTTCAGCTGCACGAGGGCTTTTTGCGATGGTCCACGTAATTTTGAACCATGGTAAAGTGAAACAATATACGGTTCTCTATATATCGTCGATATCGTTCTGGATTTTTATAAAATTCAGCTGATTTTTTTATAAAAGAGAAGATTAATGACATAGGTTACACAAATATGAAAGAAAACAGTGATATATTTAAAGCATATGTAGTAAAAAATATTTTCTTTAAATATTTATATATCTCATTGAAGTTCGAAAATTTTTTATTTTAAATATCAGAGCTATCGTGATACATATTGCGGGGAAAATACCAGTATTTTTCTTCGTTTATACTGTATTTGTTACTTTAAGAAACATTAAAAAAATCATACTGACGTTTTTAATTTACATTTTTTGGTGCAAATAAGGAGAAAAAAGGCCACATAGTAATTGTTTTAATTTTAGTATACTGGAATGTATTAAAATATAATTATTTTTTGTAATAAACATACATTGTAAATTTGATTACACATTTAATCTTTAGCTATCTATTAAGTTCAATAAAATTATATTTCATGTATCTTATTTAAACTTAAGTTTTCTGTTTCTTTTCTGTAATTAATATCGAAATATTATATAATTATCTGTATTATAAACTCCTAACTAAACTATACATTAAGACATCATTTAATGACGTTTTGTTCTTAAAACCGAATAAAATAAATACATTGCGTTTCCATGGAAGAGACAACTATGTCCAAAAATCTTTCTCTTTAATCTTAAATGTATTAGTGTAAATAGAAATGTGAAGACTTTTTTTACTGAGAAAGAGCAAAGTCAAAATTAAACGTTCCATTCTCTGACGGTTGTTGAAGATAAATACAAAAAGTAAATGAAATATAATCGATCTATCTTCTTCCCCTTCCAAAGGAAGCTGAATTTGTTCGACAATGAAAAGAGCATTTGAAAGAACAATTCTACTAAAGAAAAGAAAAAAATGAAAAATGGAATGAGACAAGGAGACTTGAATTAAGTGCTCTTAAATCCCTTGCAGTTTAAAAGTCCAGAAAGCTGCTGTTGGTATCTCTTTTTTATGTAGTGTTCGATTGTCTCAAATAAAAATTTGAATTATTTGAATATCCCAGATTAATTTCACTTCCTTTTTTATGTACAAATAGAATGTTGAAGCAAAAACAGAGGGGATTCAAATTTCCAAATATTCACTAGAATTAGCGATAGTTTTGTTAAATATACAAATCCCAGAACTTCAAAAGTGATTCAAGATGAATGATGCGAAAATAAGGTCTTTACGTCTTTTTTACATACCTAATAATTTGTCATTTTCGTTTGGAAAAATTATTTTATTTAAAATGATATGTATTTTAAAATACATAGCTGACCGATCAAATTGTAACATCATGAAAGAAGAATCAAAACCACTTCAAATTTTCTTCATGCTTACACTGCGATGGGTAATGGAAATAATTACCATTTCAGCGCTGAAGCACATCACGGTGCATGTAGCACTAAGAATAAGAAGATAGAGTTGAATGCAATTTTGAAAAACAGAAATTGATTTTTCATATGATTGCTTTACTTGAAAAGTTTCAGTATGTCTTGAAGAAGAATACAGCGCATTTAAGTTCAACCGAGAAAGAATTGTTTCTTATATACAAGGGGTGATCAAATGAAAAGGTAAAAAACGACACGGTGGGTACAAATATAGACTTTATTCAAAATATACACCATAGGCCTGAGCACAACGATCCCACTGATGAACAAGCCGCAGGATTCCTTGTTCCCAGAATTCCTGTGGCTGTGACAAGACCCAGTCCTTCACAGTGTCCTTGAGTACGTCGTCCGAGTTGAAGCGCTTTCCTTTCAGGTGTTTCTTCAGTGGACCCAACACATGGAAATCGCAGGGTGACATGTCCGGACTGTAGGACGGATGGTCCAACGTGTCCCATTGGAACTTGTCCAGTTCCATTTGTGTGACTCTGGAGACGTGTGGACGCGCGTTATCATGGAGCAGAACCACACCCTCCGTGAGCAGCCCCGGTCTTTTGTTCTTGATGGCCCTGCGTAGGCGTCGGAGTGTCTCACAGTACACATCGGAGTTAATGCTTTTTCTGTGCTCAAGTAATTCTGTACTCGCATCATTTGGACGCCGCTTTTTATAAGAGCCTTTGCTCTCTCCTGCGCATGCGGGCACCCGCGCATGATCCGATCCCAGTCAGAGTCTCCAATGGCATCCCGAGATGTCTCGCTACATTCTCCCTTGGCGGAATATGCAAATATTTAACTGTTTCATTTTTATGTCGTTTCGTACCTTTTCATTTGATCACCCCTTGTAGAATGCAAATTACCTTTCTAAGAAATCAGTGATCAAAAATTCGTCACACCACATATGTGATAGGCGTATTGTGCACAGGGTAGTAATGGATTGCTCTGCTACAAGAGGAATCATATCACAGCATATACAGTTTGTTGCGCAATAATAGGTATCTGTACAGTGAAGCACAGTGAAATGCTCGCAAGCCACCTATTGTTACGATTACCTTGTCTGACAACCCCAGGCGTTTAAATTTACAATGGTGCATTGAACGGGGGACATTGACAACGAATGGCCCGATATCGTCTTTGCAGGTCAGGTTCCCTCATAACTTCAATATCTTGATGGTCGGATTATAAATTAGCAACACTGGGCGACAAAACTTTTGTATTGTGTGTCATTTGTAGAACCTGCATCGGAAGATAAGCCAGCGTTATACCTCCGAATTTTGTAAAACCTTGCTTTTAAGTATGTCTGCGAACACATTCCAATATGATTATGCACGAATGTACGTTATCCTGATCTACTCCCTAATATTCTATCAATTGAATATTGGGAAGTGACCCCCGCGATTATATCAGATCAGCTTTCACTATGTTGGAGATAATATGAGCTTCCATACAACAGCAAAACTTTCTAAGTCTGTTTCATTCACTACTGAGACGTGTAGTCGCAATTATTGCTACAAGTGACAGGTGACCCTAGTACTGGTCTTGTCATCTTCCTCACTTCAAAGGAGATTGTACTTTAAACACCTTTTATACAGTTTATTATATTTCTAAAAATTGTCTCTTGCCTTTTTGTTTTGTATTTTTGACAGTAATCTGTATGTATGTTAAACTAAATGCTCTTACATGCTTATTTTACGATGCAATTTTATAAGAATTGTTTCTTCAGTATTCAAAAAAAATTTTGATTAAAAATTAAAATATTAATTAAATAATGTTAATAAAAATTATTAATTTGTTGTTTTGGGTATATTATGGGGTTGACACTTTTTGTAAATAATATATCCTTTTGGTGAAAGTTATAATTTAAAAATCAAACTTTTTTAGATGCATTAAATTAGAAAAATATAAATCAATTCAGTACTTTTTGAAATTTTTAGTATTCATGTTTTACACCAAGTGTTTTTATAATTTTGTATGCATTAAAAATATTACAAGAAATAAACGAGATACTGAGATAAAGTTTATTCTGTACAATAATTTATCTTTGTATACATAATAATCTAAGTTACAGTTATTTTTTTTTTTTATAATGTTCATTTGTTTGGTTTCAGAAATCAGTAGATTGAAGTAACCCGTATAATGTACAACATCCAGAGTTGCAAAGTGATTTAGTTCCTTCACTCGAAAGGTTATAGTGCCCCGCAATTCTAAAATAAAGTGAGAGCTGTTCGTGGCAACTATGTGACACTTCTGTGAGGTGAAGAAAAAGTAGTTTTCTAACTAGCAACATCCCCCTTAAAGACTATCCAAGAAGGGAAAGATCATCACTCATGGATGCTGCTGCTACAGTGAAGAAAGTGGAGGACTTAAGAAAAACTTTTTAATTGATAATAAATTAAACTAATTATGCTTATTAATGATCTAGAAAGTTATTTACGAAGAACTCTGCATGTATAAAAGGTGTCAGTACTTTGGGTTTCACGATTACTACTTTTCTGGTGCAAACGTGACGCGACATGTGAAGAGAGATATCTTTAGGAGCAAGACAAAGAGGAATTTCTTATTTACTTGGTATGTGTAAATGAACGTTGGGTCTATCAATATGATACGGATACCAAAGATAGGATGGTAGCTCAGCAACTCCCTTCCATCCCTCCGAGAATGTTAAGTACTAATTCTGTAGAGAGGGGCCCTGCTCTCAGTTTTTTCAGACTGTCATTGAATCATTTTAACAGAATACCTGGTTGTGGTAAGATTACAGCAAGTACCTTGAAAATGGTACTAAGTTACTGCGCACTGCAGATTTAATTGTGTGATAATCTGATTAATAAATGTTGCGGTATGATCCACATTGGCGTACGCATTTTCACCACCAATGCATCTTCTCACTCATCCTTGATTGTGGTTGATGAATCAAAGCAATATGTCTTCGAAATTTTGCCTTATCTGCTCTATTCTCTAGTTAATGACTTTTTCTAATTCCCGGAACTAAAAAATCACCGTGAGATTGGAAGTTGGACAACACAAATGAAATTGGTCAAAATGTGGAACAATAATTTTGGACGCAATCATCTTCTTAGTCGCAGAATGATGATTTTGAAAGGCTAAGAAACGCTGGAAAGAATGCATCTCTGGAATTAAAGTATGTATAGAAGTATTTAGAATAGCAAATAAATATTAAGATAAATTTTCTGTTTCAAGTATTTTTATAATAATTAAAGCTTAACGATGCTCTTCCTCTATACACAATTACGATATATACAAAATGAGCTCAATAATAATAATAATTAACATTAATCAATTAATAATAAACATCATGTAAATCGTAGTTTTGCGGTATAAATTTACTTTTAACATTTAATAATTAGAGATTAATCTACTTAAATATACATCACATCGATTAAAATTATTTCTACTGTTTTGTGAAATTGCAGATTTTCATAATTTTTTTAGTACATTTATAGTAGATAATAAATTAACTTTAACATTTAGTGTGATAAATAATCATTAAAAAGATCATTGCATAAATACTTTTTATTTTTAATAATCAGGAATATTCGCTTATTGCGATTTCGAAATTCGAGTACAAAGGAATACAATGCAGTGAAAATTATTTTATTAAAAGCTAATTTTTCTTGTTAAATAATTATCGGGAATCTTCTACTTATCTTTAAAATAAATTGCACACACACATCTCAAATGTGATTACATCATACATATTTCTAATTTAGAAATACATTTAATCTAATTCCTTTTTCCAATTTTAAGTGACAAAATTTTTTTTTACAGATCTTCATAATCAATATCTCCAACCGTCTAATTTTCTATTTTTCAAGTCTTTATTAAAACATGAACGCTTGAGTCTGTTTAAGGGATTAATGAATAAAATAATTTGTCATGGACACATTTTTGGTTTGTTGTTTTCCGCTGAGTTAAAGGCCGCAAGAAACGTTATAATCCATATGGTCTGAATTATAACTTAGCCTAAGTTTGGAAGATTGCGATGATATTTCGGAAAATATGATTTTTACTTTGAAAAGCTTACAGCAAGGTAAAACGCATTTAAGCAAATGAAAGTTTTTTTTTATTTGTTATAATGATCTTTATTACTATTACGTAACATAAGCAAACATCTAAAAATAATATGTATTACCGCTGTAATTTTGGATTGCTTTCATAAGATTTCAGTACGAAAACTTACTGTACAGTACGAAATATTTATCATTTAATATTATTTTATTAAAAAAAAGGTACTTTGAATTAAAATTGCTCTTTTTTTTTGACAGCGATAATTTGATGCTTAGAAAGTTTGAAATATGAAACTAAAAAATTCCAAGATGAGATTTAAGAATTTTTAAAGCAAATGGCTCAAATGTAACTGTTAACATGTTTACTTGTGAAGCTTATGATTTCTAAATTAGTTATAGGTGTTAATTTTTATATTCTATGAGAAACAGAATTCACCTCAGCATAATCATCATTTAAATTCGATAAGAAAATGCTGCAATTGTATTTATGTGCAAAAATACATTATCATTTCTAAACATTTTTCTAATACATTCATACTGAATGTATCCTAGAAATTCTAATACATTGAAACTTCAACATATCTAAATGGATCAAAGAAAAGACTATTATTTTGTTGTTTTTGTAATGGAATTTCGACAAAACTAATTGTATGTGTGTGTGTGTGTGAGAGAGAGTGCGTGAATAATTCTTCTAGAAATTAAAAACTCTAAATAACCTTAATTTCCTTAACTTGATGTACCATATTACTGTATTCTCAGTTAGAAACAATTTCAGAAACAGGAGGAAATCTTTATGATGAATTTAATGAACAACTAGATTTTAAAAATATGAGTTCAAATCAATGATTTTATTTAGCAGCCTAAGCACCCACTCAGCTGGTGGGATGAAAAAAGGAAACTGTATTGCAGCGTTTCTCAAACTGTGGGTGGCACCCCTGGGGGGGGTGACAACCCTACGTGGGGGACGCGAGCATATCAAAAAGTTGGAAAAAGAAGATTATTTAAAATAATTATCAATGTACTGAAAAGAAGAAAAACAATACATTCAGACACATTTATACTGACATAAAATATTTATAAATGTATCAGACTGAACAATGTATTTGATAATTAATTTATCAATATTTAGTTAAGAACATAGGTTTAAAACTTACTAGTGACTTTTATGGGCTTGTCATATACAAAATTTAATACTATCTTATTAATTTGTGTAGTTTATAATTAGAGTCGTGTTGCAGCCTTACGTCATAGCTTGTTGTTATTACATTCTATATATTGTTATTATTCGAAGGAGGGGGGAGGAGAACACGATGAAAATTATAGTTTAAAATTGGGTCGCAAGCATTGTAAGTTTGAGAAGCACTGCTGCATTGTTTTGCCGCGAAAAATCAAATACGGCTGAACCCATGGAGAAAAATTTTATTCCACTAAACACTCTTATAGCTAACTATAGTAATAGAGATTTCATGTAATTATTTTTAAATAGGTTGCCGAAACTGACAATACAATTCCCAGTCCTTAGAAACCTAAGTTATTTAGAAAAAATCTAATTGAAGTTCATATTTCTAAACTTTTAAGCATTCATTTAATTAATCTATTTTGCAAATTTGTTTATTGATATTCAGAGATTCAATTTATAGAAGTACTAAAGTACTTTATTTTTTGTATAAGTACTATTGATCATTTGGAAATCGTGCTTAAATTTGAATTTAGGTGCATGCTAACATTTTAATAAATGAATAATGCAAACAAAGTTTAAAATTAAATATGTGATTTCTTAAAAATTACTTTACAGTAAGTGCTCTTTTTAAATATTTTATCTCATTTTGTTTCGAAGGTAAGTAATCACTTTAAAGTACATGATTTTAATGTGTGCAATTATAGCTTTATAAAATAAACACACTTGCCGGTCGAAAGCTAATTAATCTTCTAGTTAATATTATATTTCTGATTTCAAATATTTGGTGAA